>JAAZTK010000742.1:0-17780 GCA_036507255.1 Megalothorax incertus
TCCTTACTTCCCTTTTAAGAACCATTCCCTTATGGCGTGTTTCATCAATTTTGATGATTCCGAGCCGGAAAATGGTGGGCTTGCCGTTTACCCGGGTTCCCACAAGCTTGGGCCACTTCCAAGTGTTTCGACTTCCCCCGGGCATTTCTATGTTAATCAGGTACCCAAAAAATGCCCATCTAATCCTAAGATAATATCAAATTATGAATTGTTAATTGTAAATCTAAATAATATATATTTTTTCTAAATATTAGGAGCAATTTCCTATTAATGGCGCTACACCTATAAGGGCAAAGAGAGGTCAAGTCATACTCTTTCCATACTTTTTGGTCCATGGATCTTATCCAAATACATCGGATCGAACTCGGAGGATGCTTCTGTTCCAAGTAAAGAGTTTAAATCATAATTAAAGCACAAGTGCGAGAGAATTCTTTGAAATGATACAGCGATAAATGAGCTATTCGCAAGTTGTGTTGGCTTTTTATTTGACATATTTTAATACACATTTAATTGACCCCTGAGAAATTTTGTTGATCTATTCAATATGTCTGAGAAGAGTCGATGGGAGTTTAATTTTGCGATAAGAAATATTGACACTTTCCTACGATATAATATAATATAATACTTGGTATACGGATACATAATTTTAATATTGGCAGCCACACAAAAATATTCATTAGCAGATAGTGATATATTAATTACACTGATGCTTATTTACAATCAATATACGAGAAGCTAGTAGGATATGTGTATGAAAAGTTTATTCAATTAATTTATCTCTTTAAATCTTTATTTCTAGTTCATGAGCGGAGAGGATGAGCCTATTAAGAACGTTCACATTTCACCTTGTCAGGGAATGGTCCTAAAAGGGTGCAATATCCGTCCGGACATTTTTGGTTCTCTCAGGAGGGAATCCAAAATTATCGAATCGCAACAAGCTTAATTATATCATCAATATACTAACTATATTAAGTTGATACCTTAACTAATCCTAAGTATAAGGTTTAGAAAAAATATGGTCACCGAAGAAGAGGAAATGAATGCTTAGAAGTTTGGAAATAAATCCTTCTTTTAAATAATATATATTTCGCAACTTTAAATATTAATACTTACAATGCAGAGATATTTGATTTATTGTAAAAATTCTTTTGAAATAAATCAATCAAGAATTTAAAGCAGCTACCGCAGATTGAAATCCTGCATTATAATCAAGAGTGACTTCATTCATGACCTAGAATTAACATTGCATAATTAAAATTAAGCCAGACTTTTTAAATTTATTTTAGCTTACATAATCACCCCTATCATCCTCATAATTGTCATTTATATCCGGTCCTCCAACGAGTGCTCCATAAAGAGTATGATAATTAGGCTCTGGCTTAGAAAAGTCATCCCAATCGCATTTTTCTGGGGCTGGCCGGCAAGAGCTTGAAGCATGATGAGGTTGAGTTGGAGGATTGACTCCAAATCCGCAGACAAATGATCTTCCAGAGTCTCCCAACATGTAATGAATTTGAGAACGTGCTAGCTCTTTATAAGACTCTGAATATGCCATACAAGCGTAAACGGCCTGGATAAAAATTAAATTAATGAATCATTTTAAGAGAATTTAAATCGTACATTTGCGGTATGTCGAAGGGAACCCCATTCGCTGAGGAATACTAACCCCTTAGGCGTCCTTGGCGCTGAATCTCTCAACCAATTGCAAAAGGTGTCAGCAGCCTGGGTGTATTTACTCTCACCCGTGACCTTTGCCATTAGGAGTTGCATGCCTGCCTGTTTATTGTCCCACGATACCTCAGCAGGCCTTGAATTTAGCCCGAATTCGGACCAATGGGCGCTAGCATCATTAGAATATTGAGTTTCTCCAGTAGCCCTGTAGAGCCAAGCCGAAGCCCAACCTAATTCATCTCCGTAACCGCTCCAGGAGCTGATATTTTAATAGATTTTAATTTATTTGTATAGATTTAAATGAGAAAAGTACTTGTAATAATCTTGGACTTCGGGAAATGAATCTGAATACTTTCCCCGATAGGTATTTGCAAAATTGTAGAGTTCCCGAGCATGTTGAAGGAGGGTATTAGCATAACTGGCTTGTCCAGCATCTCTGAAAACCATGTGTGCCGCGGCAAGGGCTGCTGCTGTCTCTCCAATGACCTCTGACCCTGGCTTAGAAGTAGTGCATTTCAGGGTTGGTCGAATCTGATCCACTGGCCAATCTTCAGGACGACCCCAATAGGAGTGGTCTTCCACGGGGTCGCCTACTTGAACATAAAATTCATTTGCCGAAGGATGTGCTTTAATCATGTAATCTGTCCCCCATTTAAGCGCATCAAGGGCATAGGAGAGTTGTCCAGCATTTTCAAAACCAGCCTTAAAGTCTACAAGACCCCATGCGAACATTGTCATTGCCCCCGCGAATGGGAAGCCAAATTTCACAAAATCTCCGGCTAAAAATTTGGAAAAGCTTTAGATCTTAAATGTATTTGAAAGATTTATGTAGTTTATGGATTACCATCAAAGTATCCTCCTGTGAGATCTTCGCCATTTTGTCCCCGATCCTCCAGCATAGAATCCCCCCTCCAAGGGATCCGATTATCCGGTGGAAGGACACCAGTGCGTTGTACCTCGTAAAAAAGTAGGGATTTCTCAAGGACTTCTGTGTAATTATATTGGGCGAACCCATCCTGAAGCCCCAGAAGGAGGAGGAAGATCAAAGGAGATTTTGACTGCATATTGGATAATTCAGAAATGATTTTTATTAAATGTTTTCCAGGCTTTAAATACCCTTCATCAAAATTTAAATAAAAAACAGATGCATATTGTGGTCTTTGTGAAATATGTATCAATAATCATTATTTATGATTTATCCTTTCAAAGATATCTGGCCATGAAGAATCTGGAAATGTAAAAATGGATTTAAATATTTGTGCAGCATTCGATCAAAATTTCAATCTAATAAAACTGGGGTATTCAATCAAAAGTAGGATATCTGGTTCGAATTGATTTGTATTTATATGTAAATTGATGTGCAATTCCAGAAGAAATAATATTCATTGTTGTAGGGTATTACTAGAGCAGAAGTCTTTTCTGAAAAACACACTTGAAATTTTAAAAGATGCTTTCTTTATTATTGGCTTAAAAGTTAAATCATTGTTAGAAATATAACTTTTGAATTTCTTATTCAATTATTAAGCTTTTTCAGAATTTATCATCTTTTAAAACTGAATTTAGCAAACGCCTCTGAACTTTGCCAGTTTTTCCCACAGGGAAACTGTCCAGGATGAATAGACCTCCTGTCAGATGCTGATACTCGGCCAGTTGACCTAATAAAAAAAAATGTAGGTAGGATATGCAATGATATGATTTGACGTTTGGGTTTACCGTTAGCAAAGTCGAGGATTTGTTGGGCAAGTTCTGGGCTTTTTTTCCGACCTTCTTTTAAAATAACAAATCCTCTAGGATGTCCTACTTGGACATTAGGAAGGTCAGGAGTGACACAAGCTTCTTTGACACTTGGATGGCGTTTGAGGATGGCTTCAATCTGCGAAGGCGAGATATGATTTCCATTGTGGCAGAGAAAAGTGTCTAAATTACATATAATTTTTGAAATTAATTAGGTATATTACATGTTATAAGTTTGTAAAATTTTTGAATTACCCTTAATCCTATCGAGAATAAATATAAATCCACGTTCATCAAAATACCCATAATCCCCAGTTATCAACCATCCATCTTTCAGAGTTTCTTTCGTATCTTTTGGGTTATTTAAATAGTAGGAGAATGCCCAATCCAACTATAAGATAAATAATAATTATGTATCGCATTTCATCTCAATTAATTATTTCATACTTTGTAGCAGAGTTCGCCTCTTTCACCAGGGCCCAAGCATTTCCCTGTCTCCGTATCGCGAACTTGAAGTTCTGCTCCAGGAATCAATTTCCCAATACTTCCCGGAGGGCAACCTAAGTATTAAGAATCATAAAATAATTAGCTTATAAAGTTATAATTGTCACTATTCAATTGTTTAATACTGATAACCTTCCCAGACTAGCACTTCATTACGATTATTTAATAGACTGCTCGTCGACAATATGCTAGATTCTGTCATTCCCATATTCTAAAATATAGCAAAATTTACTACTAGTTCAGATTTGATATTTCTGTTGCCCTCATACATTTGACACCGTTTTAACCGAAGGAATCCTCAAAAGATCATCCACAAATTTTGGGTTAGCCATTGCCCCACCCATAAAAATGTGCTTGAGTGAGGTCAGGTCATATTTGGTCGCTTCTTCGTCGTATACAATTGGGGTAAGGAGTGGTGCAACGCAAAAGATTGACTCGCATTTGAACTCATGACACGCCCTAAAAAGCATTTCCTTGCTATAAGGTGATGTGATGACCCTTTGAGCATTTATTAATTGATAAAACACGAGTGCTGCTCCCTTAAAATTAATATTGACATTCAAATTTCAATTTCCAATTGAGAAATAATGAAATTATACTGATGCGTGAGTGGGCTTTCCAAATAGCATCAATGGATTCGAAGGATCTTCGGTAAATGGCTGAAGTTCGACAATCCGAGCTCGATATAACATTGCTCTATGGCTCGTGGCAGCTCCTTTGCTGGCACCCGTAGTACCGCTGTCAAAATTAATTTTTTAATATAAATCTGCAAAATAAATGGTTATACCTCGTAGGTAAAATTAGGGCGATGTCATCTCGATCAATTTCAACATTGGGAAGAGCTTTAAAATATAGATTATATTTAGAATTTTAGATGGAATTTTATATATAAATTTCTGAACCATCTCCGCTATCTTCAAGCAACTTTTGTATAGGAATGGTCCCTTCAATAACCTCCTCCGAGAATACGAGAATCTCAAATGATCTTGCGTTTGATCGTAATGATTTAGCCGTATGTCCATCACAGATTATCCATTTTGCTGAGGATTCTTCAATCTTTTCCAAAATGGTTTCTATTTTTTCAAAAATATCTTTAAATCTTAATATTTAACCGCAATTCGAGGACAATTACCCGTCGTCTCCTCTGAATAAACGGCTCGAACTATACCATTTGCCCTCAAAATCCCCAAAATTACAAAATAGAGAAGAGAACAATCATGCGAGGTGTAAATGACGGTCTGACCTCTCCTTAGCCCCATTTTGTAGAGGGCTGAGGCAACTCGCCTGGACAAATCCTCGACATCAGAGAAGGTATACGTTTTGCCATTTCTTGCGTCAGTCTATTAAAGATTAGGATCTTATTAATTAAGAATATACCATATAAATCAAAAGTAACCAGCCAATCTGTTCTTCCAGAAGCGACAGCCCCCGCTGCCTTTTCCAGCACGTACTGGTGAAATCCTCGAATGTTCTCAGGGGGCAATTTGAGGTCAAAATCATAATCAGATTTGAGCGTCGTCATTTGGGCGAGTTTTTTTAACAAGTAGTAAATAAATTCAAGAGCGTTGTTCCGAGAATTGATAAATCCAATATGTTATTTGATTTTGGCCAATAAAAAATATCCCAAAAATCATAAATTCATTAAATTCGGATAAAGTACAGATTTTTATGGCCAAAAATGAGATAATGAACTTCAAAATCCTGATAATTTTATATAATCTCTCAATTGCTTTATTTATTTAAAAAAGAACGTTATAAACAATTGGTGCTTGAAATAAAATCAATTGCAAGCAATTCAAGCACATGGACAAAATAATTAAGTAGCTACTTATGTTATGTTATGTTATAGGATCTATTAATTTCCAGGTATTTGCACCTATACCTACGTAATGTACAGGCTCCAGAGTGCCTTATCCTTTAAAATTAATCAAATAATTAAATAATCAAAAGAGTTGGGGAATTTCGTCATACTCAAAATATTGTAGGATGACCGTATGTATGCATACAGATATATAAGGGAACATTTCCAATAATGCGACATTAATTGTGCAACTAATCTTTAATAAAAATATATATCTGTTAAATGAGCTAATAATAATAATGGGAACCCTCAAATCCGAGTATAATTTCCCCATAAAACTCCCCCAAGAGAAGACTTTCCACCAGTTCCTTTTGTCGAGGGTCGAAGGGCATGTGCAGAAAGGGCGTAAAGAATGGCTGGTAAAGTTAATTTATAATTTATACTAATTTAAATAATATTAAACTCACTAATCAATCCTTAGAGGGATTACAAAACTGGGAGAATAATTAATTTCTCTGATGTGGAGCCTCTGAGCCGGAAATGCGCTTCCTATTTCTCGAGGGGTGGTCTCCTCAAAGGTCAAACTGTAATTTACACCACCCATGACACTTGCCTCTTGCATTTGCTTAACCTCGGGGTTTGGAGAGCCAATGGAATTGTTAGATCTTGCTACTCTGAGGAAAAACCTGGTAAATTACTATATTTTTACTGTACTACGGAGGAATTTATTTAAATTTTTGATATGAAAAAGAAACGATTTTGGAATATGCGAGAGAATCATCCGCCCCATTCATTATATGCGATGGAGATACGGCTCAAAAGCTTGGGAATGTCATGGACTTTAGGGGGGTCACGGGTATTGACCTCATTGTGGTAAGGGATTATCGGGCTGACCTTGGAAGTAGATGCATTTCAGTCGAGGAAGTATTTAAGGATGATGGAACTCGTAATTCTCCTTTAATTCTCGTTAATTAGAGTTCATTTTGGGTGTTTTTTATTTCTAAGTTCTTCCTGAGTGTCAATTGACGTCTGATGACATCGCCCTTGTGCTCCCAACTTCTGGAACCACCGGAAAGAGCAAAGGAGCAGCATCCTCTCACTCTGCCCTCATCATGAGGGCTCTCATTTACGAATACCATCCTTTGACAAACTCCCCAACGACGCCACCAATCATTTTTGGAAAGCCTACTCATTCAACAGGTTCCCCCATTTGATATTTCTTATTAAAAACTCCAGTTTATGCGCCCAAATTCCAGGTTCTACACTACCATTTTACCACCTTGCATCTGGATGCTATATTGTGACCTCAAACTACTCGGAAGAAGCTCTTTTGAGCGCCGTCACCGAGTTTGAAGGCCTATTTTGCGTCTCACCTTTACTAGCTCCACTTCTCCAGCAGCCCCATGACGGTATAAAGGTCAAACACTTTTTCTTCTGTGGGGCAATCGCAAAACCTGAGCTATTCCGCCGTCTCAAATTGATTCCAAGTGTTCAGACCATTGTGAATGTAAATATATTTTACTTGCGATTAATATTCAGCATCTCTACAATTTATTCATTAGATCCTGGGCATGTCCGAAACCTCAATGCTTTGTACCACAGCCAAATTAAACCCAGAGAGAAAAATTCAAATTTGGCCAAATGTCCCAGATGAATCCGTAGGAAAGATCCTCCCATTTACAGAGGTACAAATCCGTGATATTGAATCTGGAAATCCTCTTCCTTGGGGTTCTCGCGGTGAAATTTGCTTCAAATCCCCATATCTTTTTTCAGGCTATGTGAACAATAAGCAGGTAAATTACAAAATATATAATCGTACCGTATTCAGCTTTAAATCATCTTAATCAAACAGGACACAGAGAATACTCTCAAAGATGGTTGGTTGATCACTGGAGATTATGGATATTTGGATGAAAATGGATTTCTATTCATTTCTGATAGAATCAAAGGTAATTGTAGCGAGTATGCCAATGTAATTAAGCATAAAATATGAATCCTATCGCAGACACCTTCCTTTGCCATCTTGGTAATCACATCTCACCCTCGGATATAGAAGCAATCCTGAGAAGGCATCCCTTTGTTGCAGATGCAGCCGTTGTTCCGTAATGATAAAAATATAGCTTAATTTAAATTTAAAGGATTAATTTGGCTCCTTTCCTATAAAGATTCCCCTTTGAACAAGTGGGAGATCCCAGAGCATTTATCCTTCTAAAGAAAGGGGCAGAAAGATACCCAGGCCTGGAGGATGAAATTCAAGATTTTGCACACAGTACTTACCTACTACCTAATATGAGACTTTTAAATTGATATTTAATAATCATTTTGTAGATCAATTAGCAGAATACCAATATCTGAAAGGAGGAGTATTTATCCTGGAAGAATTTCCCAAAGGAAGTTCAGGAAAGGTTCTCAAAAGGCTACTGGGGAAGATGGATATGCTTAACAATAATTATATTATCAGTAATTCTGAATCTTAGCTTTAATAATGTGTCGTACATGTTACATAATTATACTGGTAGCAATATAAGTTTTTAAATTGTGAGTAAATCATTGTTTGGTTTCATGAAAAAGTTAACTTGCAAGGGTTAACTAACATTATGAGGATATTTAATATTAATCGATATTTCTGATTCTCTGACTGATTTATCTAATTAACCTTCAGTAGTTCAAATATAGTATCGTATTAGTAGTATAGTACTCATAATGGTCTAATATGGTTTAAATGTCATTTAACCTAAAAGCTTGATTCATAATTTCAAATCTAGACCTACCAATTATGTAGTATTACTACATACTCCAAATTTAGCCACTTGGTGCCTCAAAAAAGCTACTGGAATTTACCTAAATAACACCTGTATTTGTAACGTTACATCATGCATACACATATATTTGTATTGTATTGTATTTTACCGATACTTACCTACTTGACATGAATTATTACTTTTA
This sequence comes from Megalothorax incertus, assembly GCA_036507255.1. Classification (NCBI taxonomy): domain Eukaryota; kingdom Metazoa; phylum Arthropoda; class Collembola; order Neelipleona; family Neelidae; genus Megalothorax; species Megalothorax incertus. The sequence goes on from JAAZTK010000742.1 coordinate 8,657, forward strand.
TCGCTACTATTGTATTTGTATCAATTTAGCTATAACAGCTTATCATATCTGCTGAAATAAGGCATTACCTACCACCAATAAATAAAATCTGAGATATATCCTAAGAACTTAAATTTTTAAAGCTAGATACCTAGCATATATTGTAGGTACCTAGTATACGAGTACACTAGAATAGGTAGAACCGTAAAAGGGTTCAAGATTATTCCTGGAATGTCATATTTATCAATGTACTTGCTCATATGTCTACGGAATATTGATATCAAATTCAAAGCAACTATTCTAATACTAGTTAAAAGGTTTAAAAATAAGCTAATAATATAGAACTCTATAATATAAATTTGAGCCCCTAAGGCTGCTTATCTCTCGCAATGTAACCTTCAAATGGTTCAATAGTCATATCAGAATCCTTATATAACCGCATTTATATACAACATCTGGACTCCTCTATTTGAACTTGAAGAGAGGAGGCGGTAAATAAATTCAGTATACTATTTATTAATCATTTACATTTGCAAAACTTTTAATTTAAATTTTAAAATGTCAGCCTCAATTGCATCAAAAGCCATCAAAACCTTCTCAGAGATCCCTGGACCAAAATCATTCCCCCTTATTGGCACACTCCCCTATTACCTTCCTCTTGTGGGTATTATATTTCGTATTTTTAATTTGACAATTCATTTAATTTGATTTGTATACTCTAAAGGTAAATACAATTTTGATCGAATTCATCGAACTGGAAGAAAGAAATGGGAAGAATACGGAAATATTGTTCGGGAAGAAATTATTCCCGGAGTAAATATCGTCTACCTTTTTGATCCAAGTGATATTGAAACCCTGTTCAGATCAGATGGGAGGTCACCCTGCCGGAGGAGTCACAAAGCCCTTGAGAAATATCGTTTAGAATCTCCGGAGCATAATTCAGCAGGGCTTCTTCCAACGTAAAATGAAAAATATTGGAAATACTCGTATTTAGAATATATAAAATAATTAATAAACCTTGCAGAAATGGAGAAACATGGCTAAATCTTAGGACCCAGTTCCAAAAAGCCCTTGCAAAAGAGAATGTGACGAGATTTATCCCTCAAAAGGATGCAGCCGCTTCGGATTTGACATCTATCATTCGGAGGGATCCTTCCGCTTTCATCCGAAATGATTTCCTTCCAATCCTGATGGGCACTTTTGCGGAAAGTAGGTTTGGCGAATTAAATTTGGACATTTATTCATTTGTTTTTGCATTTCAGTTATTGCAAAATGCTTTTTTGGGTCCACTTTTGGCTCAATCGAGTCCATCCGGGAGGAAAACTCACTACTTTCCAAGGTATGCAAAAACGCGATGGATGCCAACGCATATTTCCTCAAGAGTGACAATGGCTCTCAACTTTGGAAGAAATGGGATACTCCCTCGTACTCTCGATTCAAAAAGAACATGGGATATCTTGAAGAGTAAATGCCTAGAGCAAATTTCAAGCAATTTTTTTCAAAAAATAGCATTTTAAAATAAAATCTTAGCATGGTCAAGCTCAATATTCAAAGAATTCAAAGTGAGACAAATCCTGGAGAGAATATTCTAAAATCCTGGCTTTCCGAGGAAGGAAGAGACCCTAAGGACATCCTCACAATTTCCTCCGACATGCTACTAGCCGGCATTGACACTGTAATCAATTATTCAATTTTTTATTCAATTTCTAATCGAATTTCTCAAAATCTCCAGTCCGCATTCTCAACCAGTTTCATCCTATACAACTTAGCAAAAAATCCTCCGGTACAGGAGAGACTCTTCTCAGAGCTTAGGGAGCTCCTACCCCACGGAGGGTCTCCAATTGACCAGAGCATCCTCGCAAAAGCATCATACCTCAAGAGAGTTATCAAAGAAAGTCTCCGAATTAATCCGGTATCAGTGGGAATTGGAAGAATTCTTCAAGAGGATGCTGTTTTTAGCGGATATTTTGTTCCTAAAAATGTAAGAAATTACAAAAATTATATTCGTAATGAACTCGACTTCGAGGAATGATAATTTGTTTCAGACTGTGATGGTGACTTTGTCACAAGTGAGTTGTCGACTCCCGCAATACTTTGATTCCCCAGAAGAATTTATTCCTGAAAGGTGAGATATTTTTTAAAATGTAGATGTCTGAAATTGAGTTCAATAAAGGTTCGAACAATATTTTGGTTTATATTGAAATAAAGATGGGCCCCCGAAAACCGGAGTAAAAAGAACTCATTCCTCAACCTCGGGTTTGGTCATGGACCTAGAGCATGCATTGCTCGTAGATTTGCTGAGCAAAGTATCCAGATTGTAACAGCAAAGGTACCTAGTAATTAATTTTGTCAATTTAAATAATACGAGAGGTTTTATTTAAATTTTAGACCCTGAGGAATTTCCAGATTGAGTGGGTAGGCAAAGATGAGCTGGACTCATACTCTGTACCCATAAACAAACCGGATGCGCCTCTCCTATTCAAATTTACTCCAAAAGATGACTAATTTTAAGTTTTTAACTAATCCTAAAAGATATATTTATTTTAAATAATCAAAAAAACTGTTATTTTGCAAAAAATGCCGCAAATCTTATCATTTCTGGATTTTTTAAATAAATATAAAGATTATCTAATAGGCTGTAGAATGAGCTGTGTGAATAAAAACTTGTGTCAAGTCTATCAACTAGTCGCTTTGTGTCAATTCTGTCAATCACTCCCCCGTTTATTTAGGTTTAGTACCAGCTTTAAACTGTAAAGTAGTTATATTGCAAATCCTGATCATAAATTTTGATGTGTCAAGTGTTTTTGGACGACAAATATAGAGATTAGATTATAGAAAGTAATGTTAAAATAATATTTATTTTAGGATTGATAAGATGTATTTCGGTATTGTTTAAAGATATATCTATCTTTGAATTGATATAAATCTTTCCCGTATAAAAACGAGCTCATTCATTAGACTCCTCACAAAAAAGGGTTGATTTGCGGTATAATGGGAACCTTTCGTGCTATTCTAATTGGGCTTTTGGCCCTGTGGATCACATGTGTCGAGGTCAAAGGTCAAGAAAGGTGTGAGGATCTCCCGAAAAATTTGACCCGGCTTCCTCAAAATTTGATTCCTTCACATTATAAAATCCGGATTATTCCAAAGCTTCAAGAGGGTCCGGAACAGTTTCAAGCCCCCGGCGATGTACTCATCCGAATGAGCTGTGCTTCCAGAACACGGTTTATAATTATCCATTCCATCAAGATTGCCATTGACCTTTCAGCGACAAAGGTATTGAGTCTAAATATATTGGAGGGAATTACTCTAAATTGATTTTTCCAGGTGAGTAACGTCGAATCTGGTGCGGAAATCGGCGTCATTTCGCAAATCCTTCACGAAGAAAGCCAAACCTTTCAAATTTGTCTAACCACAGAGCTAGTGGAAGGTCAAGAATACTCACTTTTCATCAAGTTTGTTGCGCCGGTGTCAGGGGATGAACTTCTAGGGCTGTATAGGAGCCAATGGGTTAATCCAGAGACTGGAGCTATAAGGTAAGTTTGAGTTTTGCCATCATGTAATGCAAAAAAACTTTGCCTTGAAGATCTATTTGATTTAAACTTTAAAGGTGGCAAGCTTCTACTCAAATGCAAGATAAGCACTTTCGGAAGGCATGCCCAGGGTTTGATGAACCGGTATGAGATACTTTCATAAAAAATTGAGATAAAAATAGGCCGATTTATAAATTAAATTCTTAGGGATTCAAAGCTACATTTGAAATTTCATTGGGCAAAACAGAGCCTTATAGCACGCTATCTAATATGAACCTCATTGAGACAGAGGTGGAGGAAATGTAAGCAACCTTTTATCATTTGAAAGATTATATTATTTAAAGATAAATACACAGAGAAGGACATCCCGGATATCATTGGGATCATTACAATACAACGGTGAGGATGAGCACTTATATCGTAGCGTTCCTTGTGTCGGATTTCACCTCTGTCGAGTCAGAGGAAATCTACCCGGGAGTTCCAATCAAAGTTTGGGCTGTTCCTGAGCAGATTGACAGTGGAGACAAGAAGGTTTTCAATTCATTTAATTTTGAATATCCATATTTTTCTATTTGGCATTTTTATTAAAATTCATAGTATGGTGCCGAGATCTCAGCCAAGATGCTCAAATATTTTTCCACCCTATTTGATTTCCCATACTCGCTTTTGAAGCTTGATTCCGTCGAAGTCCCTCAATTCGCTTATGGTATTTGCAAAAATACGTATAGTACAATTATAATATTGTAATTTGATTCAAATTAATCTTTATATTCAGGTGCAATGGAGAATTGGGGTATTTTTAACCAATTGATTGATTTATTTTGATTTATTAATTTTGCAAAAAAAAACTCCAAATTACCGATAATTTAGGACTGGTGTCCTATGGACCGGGTTATTTGACTTATGCCGATGGCGTCAAGAGTGAAGATGGAAGGAGAGGATTGATAAGCATAGTAGCCCATGAATTGGTATAATAATATTTTGATTAATTGATTCATTAAATAATATGATTATTTTGGAATCCAAAACGCAAAAATGCCATATTATATCTATAATAATACTTTTTTTTCCATTTTAGGGACATCAATGGTGGGGTACGGCTTTCAAATTACAAAAAATCACGAAAAATTTAAATGTACCTATTCTTTTTAGGAAATCTCGTATCTTGTCAATGGTGGAATGATATCTGGCTCAATGAGGTTGAAAAAACAGTTTTTTTAATAGTATGCAAATTGAGGAGCTTTTTTAAAAAAATTAAATGATTTCTCAAGGGATTTGCCATATATTTCGATTATTGGGGCATGTCAGAGCTTGGTCCAGAATTCAAACCCTTTGACAATTTTGTGGCCGATTCCTTTGGGCAAGCTATGGATTGGGATCTTGGTGGGAGTGCAATGCCAATTAGCCCTGATGGGGATGAGCCTGGATCAGGCAAGAAATTTAAAAAATATGCAAAAATGCTCATTTCTTTAAATTCCGGATTCTAGGATATATTCACCATAAAGCGGCGTCAATCATCAGAATGATGGAAGCATTCTTAACTCAAGAGACCCTTCATAATGCTCTCAAGATATACCTGAGGACAAGGTTCTACCAATTAATTTACTACACATGTGAATCTAATCAAATATTAACTTTGTAGGGCATACGGGAACGCAATTCAAGATAATTTATTTGAAGACATTCAAGTTCAAGCAATTATTGATGATACCCTTCCATTAAACACTACCATCAAAGAGATTATGGACACTTGGACACGGAAGATTGGATATCCTCTGGTTAGGGTATCTTCCGCGTCGGAGGACACAATTTTAATATCGCAGGTACGATCGCAAAAACTAAAAATATTTCAACTCATTTTTTGGGGGTAAATTAAAGGAAAAATGCACTCTTGCCCCATTGGAAACCCTGTCCAAGGGGAATGGAAGCCTTAGGATGCTGGAGCCTTCAAATGAGGATGAGCTATGGTATGTCCCAATATCATATGCCACAGCAGGGGCACCCAGTTTTGGTCCAGATAACCAAATGCCAAAGTTATGGATGAAAAAGGATGAGATACTCGTTACTCATCGACCTGTGGACACAAACAATTGGATTGTTATCAATCCCCATTCTACAAGTACAATACCTAACTTATAATCTATACAAAACAATTAATCCATATTTAACCTTTAGATTATTATCGGGTTTTGTACGATGAGAAGCTAAGGATGTCCATCAAGAATCAATTGGACACGGATCATAAAGTATTTTCGCCGGGGACTCGGAGCCAAATTGTAGATGATTATTTTTGGATGGCTTTTAATCGTAATTTTGTAAATGTAAAATTTTGGGGACAATTTAACATAATATTTGAAAATTAGGATATGACATTATTGAATCTGCCCTGGATTTCACGACATTCCTGGACAAGGAGGAGGACCTTGTAGTTTGGAAAGCTTTTTTCAAGCGTCTGAATCCACCTCAAAACTTGAACTTTAAAAACCCATATAATATTCTTTCAGCACAGCCCAACTTTGATCTTTTTAAGGTCAGTCAGATCATTTAAAATATTTTATAAATTAATTTCAATGATATACGAATGTTGAGTCTTCTTCTGATCTTAGGCTTATTTTATTCCCAAACTTGAGGGAGCTTTAACATTGATTGGCGTCGAACAAACCTATCTTCATAATGGAACCAATGTCATACTCCGTCAAAAACTCCTCCAATGGATTTGTCCTTTGGGAAGTCAACTCTGCTTTAATTGTATAACCTAAAATCATGTCCAAATTTTTTTAAATCCGGATTTTTAATGATATTTTGCACCCCAGATGCTTCAAATCTTCAATCCCAATGGATTAATCCTTTGATAAACCCGTAAAATTAATTTTAATCGACAAGAATTTTAAGCTTTCAATTTACTAATACTTAAATGGATTTGATTCGACATAGGGTGCCCGTTGACATCCGGAATGAAATTTATTGCGGGATCGTTGCTGGAGGCGGTGAACCCGGATTCCAATTCGCTCTGGACAAATATAAAGAGAATCTAGCGTCTGGAAATGCTCAACAAAAGAATCTTTGGATTTATGCACTTGGATCCTGTGTCCGAGAGCAACTATTGATGGAAAAGTACTATAAAAATTATTTTATGAAGTTTGACATCAACTTTGAAATTCCAGTTTGATGGGAATGCTCTTGGACGAAGCTTCCGGCATTGCCAAAGCGGATGTCAATCTATTTTTCGAAAGATTGGCTTCAAATTTCCAGCTGAGAAACGAAGCATTTGATTATATTGCTGTAAATCTTCAAGAAATAATTAATTAGTAAGAAAAATTAATTCTTTTTATATTTTTAACTCGTATTAATTGGCTTTTATGGCTATTTATTTAGCTTGGAAGGAACGAACCAAATTGTAAACTTTATCAGGATAATCAAAGATTACTACTCCACCGAGATGGATTACTCAAAGGTACCTAGGCATTTTTACAATATATCTAGATTGACTTTTTAAAATAATCCCTTAAATCAGGTCGAAAATTTCATCAATAACCCTCTATTGGAGGACGCACCCCACGATACACTAAATGGATACCTGGCTATTATTCAATCCAATGTCAAATGGATGGATGTCTTCGGCGAAGACTTCCTCTCATGGCTAACCCCTTTCAAACTTAGGATTAATGAGAATCTGTTGGATTCAATCTTGCCAGTGCAGTGACATCCTTTGAGCCTTCAAATCTCTAGATTAACTTCAAATTCTTCCAATTATCTTTAAGTTTAAATCCATGAGTATCCGTATACCAAAGGTCCTATGTAATATCTTCTCTTATATATTCCAAATCATTGAAATTCTTCATTGTTCATCGTATTTTATAATATTCATGAACAATTTCAAGTTACAAATCTTAATTATAGCTACAAAATCATGCTTAAAATTTCTAAAAAGGTTCAGATCTCTCATATTATTGTATAATATTAATGTTTTTCAAAGCTTTTAAAGATTATAATAAATATGGATAGAATACAAATGAAGTAATTGAGTGCTCATCCTCATGTTAATTACTATAATTAAAATATGTAATGACATTTTAAAAGCAATTAAAGTTTTAAAATTACACGTTTTTACAAACCATTATATAGCATTAGCCGTAAAGGAGTAGAGCTGGGATCCGAATTCCGAAGCCAATTTTCCCATGCAATCCAATTCGATTTCGGATTGATCGGATAGTATCGGATAGTATCGGATTGGGAGGATCAATTCCATCCGATATCCGAAGGCTCTGATTTGATTTGGATCAATTTTTGTCACTCAATTTTGAAGATTGTTCGGACTATGTGTTAATTCTAGGTTCAAACAATCCGATTTCAATCACCTTTCGGATTGAATATTCTCTATCCGATCTGATCCAATCCGATATCGGATTGATCCGACGGATTTCGATCTCAAGCCATGTAGGACGCGAACTCGGAGAGATAGGGAGTTAACAAAGGCGTTGTTTGTATAATTCCGGGGCATTAGGACACACTAAACCCTGCCCCATATGTTCAGAATAGGATCCAGCTTCTCGACTCCAAGTTCTATGTGAATTTTGATTCTTCAATTATCGCTAATTTTTAAATAATAATCCTTTTTAATTAGCTATTATTTAAATTAATAAAATACATATCCCGAAATTCCAGGAGGAGGAGGAGGATCCCCCTCCATTTGTTCCACATTTAATTATATTCAATTTACTGCCTAAATTAACCCCCGATTTATAAACTTTGCCTCTCCCCAAAAAAAAGATTTTTGAACCCTGTCACCCGTCGTTCATTGGATTTGTTTTGTCTGGATCAATAATTATTAAGGTAAATAATCAATTACCCTTTGTTGATTGCCCAATTAATCCTAGCTTTTTATTAAATTTTAATTGTTATTATTCATACACAGATTATTGGAGTTCTCGGAATTTCAACAAAAATCTACAATTGTTCTCCAAATTAGAATTTGTTCAAAATTAATTGTGGGTTTTGTGTGACATTTTTGTGTAAGTTGAAGGAGACATCATTATTGAGGATACCGAGAGGAATAGCGAGTTTATCGTGGAGGGAATGAGATACCCGGGGAGTGGGAGTGACGAGGGTGGGTCGTCAACTGGTGGTGGAGGAGGTGGCCCGGGTGGACAAGGGACCAAGTCAGAGGAGTCTAAGCCAAGATATTCAATCCCTGGCATCCTCCATTTTATTCAACATGAGTGGGCTGTAAGTACCCTATTTTAATTTTAATAAAATGAAAAAGAAATCCTTCAAAATTGACTTTTTTTTTCAGCGGTTCGAAATGGAAAGATCTTCCTGGGAGTTGGAACGAGCTGAACTCCAAGCGAGGATAGCCTTCCTCCAGGGGGAGAGAAAGGGTCAAGACAATCTTAAGAATGACCTTGTCCGTAGGATAAAAATGCTCGAATATGCTCTAAAACAAGAAAGGTAGGTTTTAAAAGAATTTGAAGGCGAATTCGATTTTTTAAACATTTTTTATGACCAAATAATGTTTGATTTTAGAGCAAAATTCTACAAATTAAAATATGGAACAGAACAACCTGGCTCCGAGCTAATAAAGGCCCCCGAATTAAGTTTAGTCTCGTCAGAAC
>JAAZTK010000743.1:0-17775 GCA_036507255.1 Megalothorax incertus
TTTTTTGTCCCACAAGAATACATTACGGTGAAAAATTCAAAAATTCAAATTTCCCGCGCCCTTTGACCTTTGACCTCCAAAATACACTTGGAACCAGGAGAGGTCATGGGGGTCATGTGTGCAAAGTTTGAGATCAATCGGGTCAGGGGTTCGAGAGATATCGTGCGGACGGACAGACAGACGGACGGACGGACATACCAAACACTATAGCCCGTTTTTTTCTTAAATTGAGAGAACGGGCTAAAAAAAGGGTTTGCTTTTATATTTAAGATATAAATATTAATCGATTCGAGAGAATCAGAGAGTGCAGTGTAGGAAAGCGGGATCGCTAATGCTAATTAATGACCAGGCCGGAAATGGAGCTAAGCGCAAACTGGTGTATTTCGAGGTAGACAGTTGTACTAATTGCCTACTTGTCTACTTTTAGCCGAATGTAGGGTAATAGAAGAATTTACAGAGTATTTGTTCGCTCTGAATGTTTGTTTATTTGAATTCTCTGCTTTCTCTCTCGCTCGCTCCCCCCTCGCTCTACAGCCTCTACACCTAATTGGGAGATACAAATGGGGGAAAAGTGGAGCCCATTAATTCTCCGGACTCTCGAGCAAATACAAGTCTGGCTCCGCTGATCTCCCCTGATTCCTCATGCTAATTTAGTTAGTATTTAGCTCGCCATAAATTGTATTTGTGGCCGCTTGATTTTGGGTTCGAAACTCGGGAGGGCCAGACGGTGTCAAGGCTGTAGAAGAATATACTGTATGAGACGGTGTCTGGTTTTATAAATATAAAGTCTATTTCAAGGCTCTTGCAAAAACAGATCCACAGATAATGAAGTCTAGAGTCTAAATTTCATATTTGCAAAGGTATTAAAGGTGAAGATATTCAGCACTACTTTGTATTTCTGTTAAATTACAAAAGTACACACAGAAGTACGATCTGTAGGTACATAATGTTTTATTAAAAATTGCTCTTTGCCCTGCCTTTGCTGAGAATGAGAATTGTAACCTTTTTCTACTCTCTTGGGTGCAATTTTGAAGGTGATCCCTTTAGACTTTCTTTCCAAGTTCCTACTGCTTATTCATGTACCTCGGGTATCTTTTATTTAAAATTGAAAAGTTTGTATTTCCTGCTTTACGGAGAATGCTTTAACCATTATATGAAGCCTTAAAATTCGGGGAAAAAGTTTATATTAACTCTGAAATGTTTATTCTATCCGCTTTTGTACATCCGATTCCTTACTTTCCGAGTACTAGATACAGATAACTAGTACTCGTAGTAGAAAGAAGCAGATTAAAGATAGGTAAGGCTAGTATAGTTAGAATTTATGCTCCCACTCACCATTTCCCAATTTTGCATCTCTCTATTCGCTTGAGTTTGTTCATTAAAAACTTTTGCAATCATCTTAGGATCTTATGGAGGGATTGTTCGTCGGAGGAGGAGAGAGTTGTGTCAATTAGGTTTTGTAATATTGTATCGTTTCAAAGTTTTCTCGCACCTTAATTTGCATCTTGTGCGGAGTACTCGGAGGTAGAACTACCTCCAATCCATCCAATTACATTTTTTTCCTTTTCATGTGTCTATAAATAGAAACTACTTTCGGGTTTTTTTTTATGAAAAATGAACCGCTTTTTCCCCGAGAGAATTGCTTTGTTTTTTAGGTAAATCAACTGTCAGCCCAAATGACAAATCCGGTTTCATTCCGCATGGAATAGCGGCAAGTTTTGAGCCAATTTTTCTGAATTTTCAACACTTGTCTTCCTCCAAAACTACCTAACTAACACCTACCTACCTCCTAGCATACTATTATATTTTCTACTAGCTTATAGGTACGATACATAGATATATAACAAACTGAGACAGCGTAGAAATACCTATCGGTATACCCATATATCGTAGTATCTGTAGATTGTATTGGTAGAAGTTGGATACATGAGTGAGACGCTGATGGAGATTGGTGTGCAAGTTTGTTTCAAAGTACCTGCTTTTGCACTTGTTCTGACTTTGCTCACTTTCCCCTGAAGACAGAGATGGCTAGATTGAGGTGGACAGACACACCGAGAGAACAACTTCCTCCCTTTTATGTACTTGGTAGCCCTTGTACTACTCGTGTAAAAGTATCGTAGTTCTCACCCGCCTGTGTATTGATCGTGCTAAATTTTTCTCCTCACGATCCTTACACAAAACCCGAGTGGCCTTTTTAGCTGCGGAGGAGTTAACCCTAAGGCTCCTCCGTCGTCAGAGTGTCTGCAAATAGGGTGAAATAGAGCAGATCTGTAAATGGAGATAGTTTGAAAGCATTTCCTATTTTATCTTGTAGGTACCTAGACTCTAGTGTTAAATGAGTGCCCCCTTTTATCATGATCTGAGCAAAGCAGGAGTGACAAGGGGCTTACGGTAGACTTTCCTGAAAAGATTAGTCTGGATAGTCTTGTTACTTTTTTTTAGACAAGTAGAATTAGACGGCAGGTCAGACGGAGGAGGGTGAAGGATATATGGAGGTGAAGATTAGATATTCTTTTAAGCGGAGAAAAAAGAGGTTTTTTTCTGGAGGAATTTAATATTTGCTCTTTTGATAGCTGCACTTGGAACTCGAGCTAGGATTAGACGAGATCGAGTATCGCTTGCGAGTAGGGTACTTAAAGTGTCTGGGGATTTTGGGGGAATTGGGGCAGACCCATTATAAATCAAAAATATGTTTTTCCAATACTTTTTTTAAGGTTTCTCTAAAGTTTTTCAGGGTTTTTTTCGCATGAAATGTATTTTAAGCCGGAATCCTTGCGAGTTTTGAACCTCATGTGCTTTGTATATGGGGGTGTAAGGATCTCAGAGGTTTAGGGGGCGTTTATGTGGAAAATTTGGGTTAAATTCTTTAATAATCTTCCATATCCTGTTATTCTTTAGTAGGTACTACTACATATGAAATAGGCCGGGGATTCAAGTTATCTATCCTCCGAAGCGGAAGCCAAAGTTTGTATTTGTAAAATTAATTCAAATGTTAGTTTAACCTGGATCTGGGTGGAGGAAAAGAACCGAGATCCTTTTTCGAGGAAACTTTAAAGGGTTTTTTTAACTGGAAAGGAAACGGAGGGGATCCAATTCATGATGACATTTTGAGTTCAAAGGTCGTAGTTTTGGGGGAAAAGGGGCTGGTTTTTTGTGTGTAGCCCACCCATTATTTCCCCGAAAAAAGAAAGAGTCAAATGCAAATGAGGTTAACCCAGTTTAGAGACCCGAGATCCCTTTCGGGTGTATGCAGATTCCCCATTTTTCCAAGCGGATGGGTTTTGATAAAAAAAGAAGCGACTTTTGAGTGGGTTTTGATTAGAAACCATTTGTCTCATATGTAAATGACCCGATTTGAGGGCACCATACGAGTATTTTATTCTCATTTACACGCGTAATATTCTCATTTCATGGAAAGTTTTAAAGATGAAAAAAAACTGTCAGTAGCCTCTAATCCTATACTCTTGTTGGTTCATATTTTTGTGTCTTAAAAAGTCTGAAGATGCTCTGAATGAATATTTTGGGGTGTTTAATTTAAAAAATGACAAAGATTGGATGCAAGGAGAAAGCACTTGCTTTCAATGTTTGGCCCTCTGCATAATTTATTGTGGCAGCCCCACTCCCTCTTTTTGTAATTTATGGGTCTTTTTTTGAATGTTTTTTAGGAGTCCCCAAAGGGAGCTTTCTAAAATACAAGTTTGGCCTGAAGGCTGAATCTATACGAGTATCATAAAGCATTTAATTTTACCCTATATTTGTTTAGGCTGTAACTTTCTCCACGTTTTAATTAACGGAAAGGGACTGATTACAAGGTCAGCGGCTAAGAAATGGCAAAGGTTTAATTAAAGTCTAGGATTTAAGTATTAGTAGTTAGTCTGCGTATAGTCTGGGTATACAATGGTATAAATGCTTTAATTGAGGATAATTTCAGAGACTTTGAGTCAATATTAATATTGAGTTTGAATAAATACAGTGTACCAGATTAGGAAAGTTATTGATTTGCATTGGGATTTTGATTGTGAGTAGTTTCTGTTTAGGATTAGAATAAATTGGAATGTAAGGTTAAACAAACCCAATAAATTGGGCTGACTGGTACTCAATTCCTGGAATTTATCTTGCTTTTTGATTGGAAGGATTCAATTAGTTTTGTGCTTTTAACCTGGCCCTTTTCGGTGATTTTGGGGAATGTCCTCGAATAATAATGATTTTGGTCAATGAGGATAATTTACTTGTGTATACTCGAGGGGTGGGGAAAAGGCAAAAGCAGTGGGCCGTTAAGTTGGCTCAATGAGCTTGTTTGTCCATTTTATGGTCCATTTTGGGTGGTTTATGTGCCCAGAGTCCAGACGGCTGGGAGCCGTGGAATAAAAATGGGAGAATGGACATGACTGTGACCTCCTAAAGGATAAAATAAAATAAAAATGCTCAAAGGATATTTTTTTGGGTGAAAGTTTGGGTGGAAAAGTTGTGGGAAAAGTTTTTTGAGACAAAACACGTTTTATTAATCCCAAATAATCCGAAACCGAGTCGGGGTTTGGGCGAGATGTATAAGCCTACTTAACAAATGATGGGAGGGTTTATGAGCCGTTTATTGCTTGAAAATTGGGAGAATTACACACGAGGATGTGGGGGGCTTTTAATTGGCGAGGTTTGTACAAAAATGGACTAATTGTTCTCAATTGTTTTAATGGGCGATAAAGCAGTGAAATGAGCTTCTGTCTGGGAGCTATTAGAATAGTCCTATTTTTAAATACTCGTATAAAGTAAAATGCCCTATATTTGCAGAGGAGAAAGCTGCGGGTTTTTGCGATTAGAGATCTCCAGATAAGGTAGTTTTCAAAGAAAACTTTGCCTGGAGAAAGTTTTATGTGTTTTTAATCGGGGTTTGTATCAAGAACCTTAAGGGGTTCAATTGTAAAGATATTGAGGGAAACAGGATATGGAAAGTTTCAATGTAATTTGAGTTCTTTCTTGAAAGAATTGTAATTCCGGTTGTAATTCAAAGATAAATGAGCATAGAAGAATGATGGGAATATGTAAAACAATAATAAAATTAGGGCTAAAGGCGCTTTATTAATATATGAATTTATGAAAATGAAATTCTCCAGATCGGCCCTTTAATTACATGTATAATTAATGAATAATGTGCAGAATGAGCAAATTTTAATGAATTTTCCCCTCTATTTCAGACAATGCTAACGGCCATTTCGATGAGTGACTATTGCTACAAGTAAGTTAAATTTGAGTTGTTAATTATAATATAAGCGCTGATGAATATTTTACATGGATCTTTCTGCTTAAATTAGACGGAGTGGTGCCTGGCGGAGGATCCTACTTTATGATATCCAGGTCTTTAGGCCCAGAGTTTGGAGGGGCTGTTGGGATATTGTTTTACATTGGGACAACATTCGCCGCAGGTAAGATTATGGGAAAAATCACATATTTTATCTACTATTAATATAAATTTTAATTTTGCTCATTTACAGCCATGTACATCGTTGGAGCGATCGAGATATTAATTGTAAGTGGTCGATTGGGATTAGGGTTGAAAGGAGGACATAAAAGGATTGACAAAATCTTGAAGTATTTTATTCTACGAGAACATTTAGTAAAGAGGTCTCAAGTTAATGCTCTAAAACACCCCCTCTAAATAGCGTGCAGAGTCATTTGAGGATTATCTGGGTCATTTCCAGATGGGCATATATGACCTATTGATAGTAGTAGCACTAGCTTTAGCTCGAAAGCCTCGAAAGTCATTTTAAATTTTTTAAAGCATGATCATCAGTGCTCGAGCCGAACGTAGGAGCATTACTATTAGAGAAAGTAGTAAACCCCGCACTTTCACCCATAAAAATCCATAAAATTCATTATATTTAATGGGGGAAAGTGCTCAAAACTGTAGTTATATGGCCTTATAAGATAGGGATAGGTGCCCATTTGGAGGGTATCAGTATTTTTGAATTTTTTATGAGTATCAAATGGTGTAATTTGGATCTCTGCAGCATATTTTGCAATTTCTTTGATACACACTCCTCTTTTTCGGCGGGAGTCTATTTGTTTAGTATGTAGAGTGCATGCATGGGATTTGAGGAATCTGGGGATCCCCAGATTTATTCCCACGATTCATATACAGCTACAAATCTAATAAAATTCATCTCGAGTTCCGAGGGCTTTGCACTGTACTTTATATCCTAAATGAAGAATCTGGGGATCCCCAGATTTATTCCCACGATTCATATACAGCTACAAATCTAATAAAATTCATCTCGAGTTCCGAGGGCTTTGCACTGTACTTTATATCCTAATATGTATCCTACACGAAGGGCAGAGGTTGCGAGTTTGGAGACAGATATTACTTTTCCCCAGATTTCAAGAGATTTGGAGAAACTTTTATTCACGGGGTATCTTTTTTTGAGGTTTTTCACCCACTTTTTTCGGATTTGCATTCAAATTGAAGCAGAGATTCCGAGGAGTCTCCAGAGGGGAGTCTGTACTATGTAGAATATTTGTAATTTATTTATTTATTCGAATATGTTTGCATGTTAGCCAATATTCCAAGTGAGCTGTGAATTATAATGCGGGGTAGAGAACGTGGGAAAATTCCCTTATAAATATTAAAAATTGGAATAGGCTTTGATTTGTCCAGGGAATTCCTCGGATCCATCTTGAATCCTATATATTATTTGGTTTTAAATGTAATCCTATATTTTTACATTTACAGCAATACATGGCCCCTGTTCTATCCATATTTGGGGACATCAACATCCCAGAAAACATGTACAACAACTATCGGGTGTATGGCTCTGTTCTCCTCTGTATTATCGGCTCTGTAAGATATGAAAAATTGAATTTTCGTCTTTAAATTATATTTTTAACTCTAAACAATAGATTGTCTATATTGGGGTCAAGTTTGTCAATAAGGTAAGTTAGTCAATTATAATATGATAAGTTTTATTCTCGGCCTTATTCATAAGTAAAATCATATTCCAGTTCGCCGGAGTTGCCCTCGCCTGTGTCATTTGCTCCATTCTTACCATCTATATCGGACTTTTTGTTAATTGGAATGGAAATGAAAAGCTTCCGTGAGTTCAAATTCAATTTAATCTTGAATTTTGGAAGTTTTATATGAGATTTCGGCTTTGATTCTTTTACAGTATGTGCGTTTTGGTAAGAACTTACTTGATTTTGATGGGGTTTGAAGCTGTTCATTAAATTATTAATGTTTTTCTTATCCAATTACAGGGAAATCGGCTGTTACAGGCAAGATTATTAATTTTATATTAATTAGAAAAGTATTAAAGTTCATTAATCATTTTCGTAGGAGGTTCAAGATTGCTCCAGAGAGGGTTTAAGAAAAGAATTTTGCCCTCAAGCCTCTGATGGGTATGGGCCTTATAGCACAGGGCATGGGTATAATAAGTATGCACTCCCCTTTGCATTAATTATGAATGCTAAATTTTAAACCTAATTGATATTTCTTTTAATTTAAAGAATGAACGGAAGGGTGTGCGATGAATACTTTGAGAAATACCAATACAACATTACAATGAGACAAGGAATCAAAGGGTTGTCGTCTGGCGTATTCTATGATAATATCAAGCCATCTTTTATGGAGTTGGATCAGGTTCAAAAGGATTTACAAGAAAAAAGAATTTCAATCGATTAATTAATTTTTTTTAATATACTACAGATTCTGACTAAATCCTTTCTGGAAGAAGATGTCAACCAAGCTACAATTGTAAGCGGAAATGGTACCATCACGAAAGAAGCGTACAACCAGGTCATCATTGATATTACCACATCCTTTACTATATTGGTAATTCTTTACCATATTATTGTATTTAGAGAGTTATTTTTAAATCTATTTGACATTGTGTGCATAAATCTTTCCTATTGATTCATGTTTTCGGGAAAATGTACATTTGTTTCTGTTCCCTTCAGGTTGGAATCTTTTTCCCATCCGTCACAGGTATGTTTTATTGCGAGGCTTGAGAACCTGTCTGTCTTGAGCTAAATTAATTGTTCTTGTCTTTCTCTTTGTAGGAATTATGGCTGGCTCTAATCGATCTGGAGATTTGGCTGATGGTTAGTATACAATATAATCCTTTTGGAACCTTTGTACATTTGCAATTTATTCTTTTACAATAGAATAATATGTATATAATTTTTATTCTCCAGCGCAAAAATCTATACCCATCGGAACTATCTGTGCAATTATTACAACTTCCTTTGTCTACTTGTCCAGTAAGATGGAATTATACGAGTATTATAATACCGCGGGATCTGTATGTAACATGTATACTACAAATAATTATATTTTCTTTGTACAGGTGTACTCCTATTTGCCGGAACTGTAGACAATCTTCTACTTCGGGATAAGTAAGATTTTGTATAAAGATTTCGGATCCCTAAAATTAATTTATTTTAATTCTAAATAGATTTGGTCAAAGTATTGGAGGGAGGCTCGTTGTGGCAAATATTGCCTGGCCCAATCAATGGGTCATTTTAATTGGCTCATTCCTCTCTACACTCGGTGCAGGCCTCCAAAGTATGACTGGAGCTCCTCGGCTTCTTCAGGCTATTGCTCGGGATAATATTAGTAAGATTTTATTGAATTTGAATCATTTTGCACAAAATCTAATGTACTTTTTGATAATTTCCAGTACCCATATTGGCGCCATTTAGTGTTTCCTCATCGCGAGGAGAGCCTACCCGTGCTCTGATTCTAACCCTGTGTAAGGGAATATAAATATGATTATCCCATCGAAGTTTACATTTTTTAATTGAATTTTTAGGTATTTGTGAGTGTGGAGTTCTTTTAGGAAATGTAGATGTTTTGGCTCCCCTTTTATCCATGTTTTTTCTAATGTAATTTTTTTTAAAAATGATTTATTGAAAGAATGGTATTGTGAAATAATGCTTTGTGGATTGGGCAGGTGCTACGGCTTTGTTAATCTTGCGTGTGCTCTTCAAACACTTCTCAAGACTCCAAATTGGCGACCCCGCTTCCGCCTCTACCATTGGTCACTCTCCTTTACTGGACTCGCCCTTTAGTATCACTGGTATATCCGCTATAAATAAGCTTGAATTCCTGTCTAATTGCTCTCTTAATTTCCTTTTTGGCTCCAGTTATGTTCATGACGTAAGTTTAATTACCTTTTAAATTCCTGATTTTTAGGTCAGATAGCAAATATTCAATTAATTGCAAATTCTATTTAGATCTTGGTACTACGCACTTCTCGCAATGGGGATCGCGGGTCTTATTTACAAATACATTGAATACCGAGGGTAAGGGGGCCATTTCCAATCAAAATTCAATTGAGAATTCCTTAAAAAAGTTTAAGGAATTTCTTTTAAACTTTAATATTGTTATTCAGAAAAGGTTTTAAGCTAATAATTTTGGTGTTTTTCAGAGCGGAAAAGGAATGGGGAGATGGGATTCGGGGTCTAGCTCTATCCGCTGCACGCTTCTCGCTCCTTCGTCTCGAAGAAGGGCCTCCACATACTAAAAATTGGCGCCCTCAAATCCTAATTTTTGTCAAGCTCAATGATGACCTCACTCCCAAGCATAAAAAGCTGTTTTCACTTGCATCTCAACTCAAAGCAGGGAAAGGTATGCCAATAAATGATTTTGGTTTCCTTATGTGATTCTAATTGATTTGTTCTTTGCATTTCAGGTCTAACTGTTTGCGTGTCCATTGTTGAGGTATCTTGAAATTTTTAATTTCTCAAACAGTATCTCAAAAAATTAATATATTTCAGGGAGAATACCCAAAGAGGGTGGCAGACTCTGCTGCGGCTTATGCTTGCCTCCGGAAATACATTGAGGAGGAGAGAGTGAAGGGATTTGCAGAGGTCCTCGTCTGCCCTGACACTTCTATCGGAATCTCATCATTGTAAATTGGAATTTCTTTAATTTGAGACTTTAAATTGATTTTTAATTAAATAAAATTCCAGAATTCAAACGGAAGGGCTTGGAGGGCTCAAGCCGAATACGGTGATGTTGGGTTGGCCCTCTGGGTGGCGTCAAAAAGCGGATGAGAAGACATTCCTAAATGCTATTAGAACCGTTGCTGCTGGTAGACCTTCATTTATTAAATTTCATGTTAAAGTGCCATAAAATTACTTTTCTTTGATCGAAATAGCCAAAAAGGCCTTGTTGGTTCCAAAAGGTATGTTCAAAAATCAGGAAATCGTTTATAAAAACGCTTGTAATAATTTATAATATTAAATTGGCATTTTATAATTTTCTTTGCAGGAATTCACTTTTTCCCGGATTCACTCGACCGAGTTTCGGGCTATATTGATGTGTGGTGGCTACTTCATGACGGAGGTCTCCTAATGCTCCTTCCCTTCCTTTTGAAACAGGTACGCACCTTGGGGGTTTCCGGTGGAAAGGATTTTAATTAATTTTTTTATTAAAATATTCCAGCATCGAACTTGGAAATCCTGTAAGATGCGAATCTATACAGTGGCTCAGTTGGAGGATAATTCAATTCAGATGAAAGATGATTTAAAGGTACAGAAAGGGTGATTCATTTCCCTATTTCATATGCAAGTTTATAGTTCAGCATAGAATTCTAATAAAAATGCTTTAATTTCAGAGCTTCCTATACGCGCTCCGTATTGACGCTGAAGTGGAAGTTGTTGAAATGGTTAGAATTCCTGATATTTTAATCAGTATTCTACTCATATTTTAGACCTAGCTGGAAAAAGAAATTTTTATTATTATATTAAATGAACTCTGAATCTTTTTTTGGAAAAAGTTTTTCTCAAGAAAAATCAATTAACGAACTCTTTTGAATTTCAGAGATCCTCAGACATTAGCGCTTATACATATGAGCGTACACTCCTCATGGAGCAGCGCAATCAAATGCTCAAGGTATAGCTCGATTGCTAATTAATTCAATTCCAGGCTTTTTATTCACGTGCACATTTTTTGTTCTCAAAAGGAAATGAATGTGGGCAAGAAACGAAGACGTTCATTGGTGAGTGAAATATGACAAAAAAATGGGGATCGAATCAATAGACATTAGGGCTTTTAATGAACATCTATCAGTACGTAATATTTACGAATAGATTAGAGCTCTGCAATTCCAATTTCCGTATAGTTCTTTTAGAATCCATATAACATTTCAATTAGCCTGGATTTTTTGTGTATAAAATCGCGTCATATCGAAAAGGAATTGCCTACAGTGCATTGTATCTTTGCATTTTATGCTTACGCATACATCCTAATAATTTATCTGTTCAATTTAATCAGTGTAAAACCCATATATATAGCTTGGGATCGCATAAAAGTTTATGCGAAGTTGCAAAAGTGCATTATATCTTTGCATTTTATGCTTACGCATACATCCTAATAATTTATCTGTTCAATTTAATCAGTGTAAAACCCATATATATAGCTTGGGATCGCATAAAAGTTTATGCGAAGTTGCGAACTAATACCTTAATGTATAAGAATAGACGGATCTCGTAATAAAATGAAGGGTTTCAAATTCAATTCATTTCGGGGGAAGAAATGATATGAAATGTGATTTTTTTTTTGCAAAGAGATAAGACAGAGTAGAATCAATAAGTTACATTAGGAGTAATCTATTAGGAAATAGTTTCCCTTTCCATTTTTCTAATCAATTTATTTTTCTTTCTCTCCAATCCCCTAATGTTGGGTAAATAAAGGTGGAAGAACTGGTACACACCGAAGGAAATGTCGAGGAAAAGCTGCCTCTGGTCTCTTTCTAATTTTTTCATCTGAGCTTTTGTTTTAAAGCACTTTCACTTTTCATTTTTTCACGTTCCATTTTTATTCCTATCTCTTTTTTTTAAGCTAAAAGTTTGTCTTTTAAGAGGCAGATTTAATGAGATCATCCTTCACTGTTGATTTGCTTTTATCGATAATTAGTATTACTATCATTCTTAAAAATCAAGCAATGTTTTTATATGTAATTTCAAAATTTGTCATATGTAAAATTGTAAATTGTACAATAATAAGTTAAAACTTGTTTTTTATATGTGCTTTTTTTGCATGCAATTTATAGGTTCAAGCAATAGTAGATTCACATCATATTGATCCTAAGCCACCCGGCAAAGTTCGCTTCCAAGTTGAAGATGATGGGATGGAAGCGATGGATGAAGGTACCCTGACGCTAAATTAAATGGAAATGTCATTTATAGGTACTATCCGTATTTAAAAAAAATCAAGGTGGAGAAGAAGTTGACGAGGAAGATTCTCACTCGGCTACACTATCCAGTGGCAATAATAAAGATGTTTCCAATTCAAAATCGCCAAAATCTTCAACAGCGTCCACGCCAGAGCGAGGAAAGCGTGACGAAGGGATGAAGAAATTGGGAGATATTAAACCGTAAGTTTCTTACTTTTAAAAATAGAAAAAAGTTTTTCTAGAAAGAGATCCATATGGGATCCTTGCAATCAAACAATCATTTGCTCAATCAATATTGACCCACTTGATTTCCTGTCTTCCTGCCCCCACTTGAAAAAGTCTAATTCTGTTTGCATTGCACTTGAAAAAAAAATCTCGTAAAAAAAATCTTGTTAAAAAGTTGAATTTCTGACGTAGGGATCAAGACAATGTGCGAAGGATGCATACGGCCGTAAAATTGAACGAGGTAATTGTGACCAAGAGCCATGAGGCTAAGCTGGTCATCATCAACCTTCCTCCTCCGCCAAAGTCGACAAGCTCAGACTCGGATGCCAATTGTAAGCGTACTTGTACAATTTGAACCCATTAGATTAGATTGGATTTTTATTTGAACTCTTGTTTTTTACAAAAATTAAAGACATGGAGTTCCTTGAGGTGCTCACCGAAGGGTTGGATCGAACTCTGATGGTTCGAGGGGGTGGGCGTGAGGTCATCACCATCTTTTCGTAATGTGTCTCGACGCCGCCGCCTTCATCCTCCTTAAAATAATTATTAAAACTCAAATCTGCCCACTACTTGACACCTTAATACTCTTCTCTCTCTCCCCCTTCTCTTAATTCGTTCTTTTTGCTTGAATTATTACCGAGTTGTACTACGAAGAATACAATATACATACAAATAACCAGAGATTATAATACTCTCCCGGCTACTAACACTATATTCTAGCACTTCTAGTGATACACTTAAGAAATATGCCTAGAAATCTATAGATAGATCTCTAATTAAGGAGCTGACATTCCAGCAATCAAATTCAAAGTCAAATTGGGGGGTTTAATTAAGAGTTATGAAAGTTACAAGATAATTAAGATTAAGTGTTGTTTTTACCTTTGAAGTTTGGAGAGTGCATATAAAAAGAGGAGTTTGCGACTCCGTTTTAATTGTAAAATAATATTCATAAACTCTCTTGCTCAATACTACTTACTAATACATACTTACAGTCAAATAGGGTATTGGGTCTCAAAGAAAAAGAAAGCGTAGATTTGTTTTTGAGAGTGGCCCTCGTCCTTTGTACAATTAGTTTTTTTATCTGGAGATCTCATTTCCGACCTTTGTATATTAAGACTACTAATACAATATCTAGCCAAATTGATCCTAGCTCTATTTAGGATGTGTAATTTGAGCAGAGATTTTAGGATTTGATTAAGAAATTGTTAACCTCCGAACCAATGGTATATTGTATTGTATTAGAAGTGTTTATGATTGATTTCAAATCGGAAAAAAATGCATTTAAATATGACAAGAATAAGAATAATAATTAAGAGTATAAAGACTAATTAAGGACACCCTCAAGACATGTAAATTACAAAGCATTTATTAATAAGTCTCCATATCTTGATAAGAATATTAATTAGGTTTACTAGATACGTAAATTAACTATTAAGGTGATCTCTGTAAATTTATCCCAAGTCTGGTATATGAAGCTAATCAATTTTAATTAAAGTACAGAACCTATATGATATTTAAAGCATTTTAAAGGGGGTGAGTTAAGCTCATGGAATAGTGTTTAAAAAAGCGGGATTGCGGACCTGTGTTGAAAGAAAGTTGGAATTGAGTGTGATTTTGTGTGAGATTTAATGGGAATTGAAGCTACCTTTTGAGTGGATGTACAAGTCAGTATATTACAGATATTCTACAGATATATAAAACAAAGTCATATATAATCGTATATAAGAGCATATTTATAAAAGATTATTAGATTCCCTCAAGTTACAATTGATTTGTAAATGGGAGAAAGTGCGGGGAAAGTAGGGGAAAGTTAACATTCTATAAATCCGTGTACTTGAGAGCTAAATCAGCATACCTTGACATATTAGGTACAAAATATTATTTATTAGAGCCATAAATATGATATAAAAAGTCTATCTAAACAGTATATACAGATATATAAAGATCTGAGATCAAATCCTATATAAATACTTGAGTCAGTATTATTTTATAGACTTTAGGCATTTGAGTTCTTTGAACCCCAATGTGCTCCGAGATCTCCTTTGAATTCATATTATAAAGCAAATTAAAGTTATATAATACTATATCAAATTCTGTAAATTATAAGAATTGAGTTAATTGGATAATTATACTATAATTAAAATTAAGAAATCTGGAGGATTTAGAATCTCTAATAATCTAAATTAGGTCGGTGCAAGTATTAAGAATGCAGGGAATATAAATTAAATCTCAATTAACCTAATTAGTAATAAATCTAATCTAATTAAGATCAGTGGGAAATTAAGTCAAGTAATGAGGACATTATAATAATTATTCAGATCTAGCAAATGTTTAGATTAATTTAGTTTTTTGCAAACTGTTTGATTAATTTAGGGATTTTAGAGGATTGTCGAGTGTTCATTCATGTAACGAGAATATTCTTAAATCTGTACTAGTGTAAACTGAGGGTGCTCGTTTGTCCGTGACTGTGAGATATGATTGATTTCCAATTAGGAGCTATATAATTTATATTAATAAGAGTTTTTTTCGAAGGAATAAAGTTTTAAATTAATTGACGGATAGAACATGAATTCTTGGGCTTATTCTTTAGTCATAACTCATAACTATTTAGGATCATAGTTATAACTTGGGTGCTAAAGTTGCCTAGATTTCTCCATTAATAGTACTTTCTACGATACTTGATTATTTGCATATTTAGAATTTCAAGAGTTGAGTGCATAATTGCAATGATTGCTGTAAAGAAGTGCGCAAATATTGACACTGAAGGGGAGACAGCATGGGTAAAGTTGAATCCTTCTGAGGACTGTCCTAAGCTGATACACGAAGGTGGGGGAGAAGGAAAAGATGAAGAATATCCAGACTTTTTGAACAAATATTCTATCATGATTCCCAAAATGAAACCTTTGTATGAAAAAAATCTTGAAATTGTCATATATTATTATTAATTTAATTTCCTCAGGACCCTTTATCTTTTCCTGGAAGAGAATGATGATTCTTGTGGATTTTGGATCGAGTTCCCAGAAGAGTCTTACCAATGCCATTTTAGAAAGATTAGTGTTCAATTTGGGGATGGACAAGTGTTAGGTTTGACATATTGAGTATATTGTATGCATGTTTTTTTAACCATCCAAAATGAAACAGCGATGAATGATAAAGAGGATAGATGGAGGAATATGTGGATAGAGGTATTGAAGGATCAGAAAGAACCTTTGTCGCGAAAGACAAAACTTACTCTCCATTTTCATCTGGAAAAGAACTTTTTTCAAAAACTTGGCTTTGATGCTGAGGATAGTGAGGATATAAGCCTCAATGATGCCCAAATCGCACTTGAAAGGATGGAATTTAAACTCCCCCATCCAACATTGGGTCAATTGCTTGAGTCTGAGACGTCCTGTCGGGATTTCCATCTCGTAGTTCAGGGAGTGTCATTTCCAGTTCATAAGTGTATCCTTGTGGCGCATTCACCCGTATTCCGAGGGATGTTTGAAAGCGGAATGAAGGAGGAGGTCAACGGAAAGCTTGAGATCCCGGATTTCACTTCGGATGTGGTGAAAGCAGCCATAAAATTCATGTATCTGGGGCGGATTGATCAGAACATTGTTGATGATCGAATCAAGGAAGGTTGGAAGATGGACTTCTTAGATTCCGAAGTAATACTAGGGGATTTCATTGCTGGGCTTCTTGGAGGACTCCTCATCTTTGCTAACAAGTATTCAATGGACAATCTAAAGGTCCATTGTTTGAAAGTTGCTCAATATTTGTCAACTATTTTATCGCCCAAGCAAAAGCAAAAGATACTGCAAGAGCTATCCCTTGTTGATGACATTTTTGGGTCACTTCTCGCCATATTGGGACCTTATAATATTAAGGACATTAATAAAAGTTAAATATCTGTATATAAGTTGGGTACTCTGTATATATGTATGTAATATAATCTTCGTAGCAATTGTACAATATTAGACCTACGAAATATATAGACTAATCCTAAGTTTAGTAAGAAATAAACTGTGATTATTATTAAATGTTGACTTTCCTTCAGATGTTTTAGATTTGAATTAGTTTCATAGATCTAGAAAATGTATTACGTATGCAATTTTAAATTCTTAATTGGAGTGGTCCATCTTTATTCTTCATTTAACAATCACATTATTCTAAGCTATTTATATTTCTCGAATAATCATTTCTCTGCAGATATATAGGTATCATATTACATAAAGCTTACCAAATTAGACTTTAGAACAATAGGTAATATTTTGAAGATGGAAATAAAATATTTTTAAAAATGTTTATTATGTAACGTTATCTATTGTATTAATTATACAGATATTTAGAGCTATATTATTCTATCATAATTTACAAATACAGGATAGAATATTACAGATAGGTAGAGAGAATATTGAATTTCGTATAGATTTTGAAGTTGATCCATTTGAGACTTTTAGCGAGTAGCATTTTATTTGGTTTAAAATTAATTTATTACATGCTTCATATAGATTTATAATACGATATCATAGCGTTTAACAAATGCTTTTTACTCCTATCCTACTTTGTAGATCATAATATTACATAATTGTATTAGAAATTTCAAATTACATTACAATTCAACCTAGTACAATAGATACTATACGAGATATCATAAGTATAGGGCATGTTACTAATTCAAATCTGTAAAATGTCTTAAGAAATATATTGGAGGTCGGTCCTTATTTTCGGTCTAGACTTTAGAGTAAATTAGGTACTTTAGTATTTTCTTTATCGATTAATTGTCTCTCTGCATCCGAGTAATATATTCTCACATAAAGAGAACCCAAGACTGATTTGCAATTGAAATCAGAGCCCTGCAGAGTTCCCATTACTAATTATATCAATCTTATTAGCACCGTAAATGGCATCGTTCCGTAAGATCCAACCGCAGAGACGCCGACATCACCATTGTCCAATTAGCCTTAATTGGCAGTCTGATTTATTTACTTGGGTCATCGGCAAGCCTCCGAGTATGTGGATGCTTCAATAGAACAGATAGAATCCTCGTTGTCATCCCCGTGATATCGGAACGACCTCTGATTCTTCCTATGAAGTGCCTACAATATAAAACTCCCATTAAAAAATTTGATACTTTTTTCTTTTCAAGGGGGATTTTAAGAGGATCATTTTTGAGACTCTATGAGAGAAATTGGGGATTATATTACAGCAAAATATTCATTTTTTTCAAGTTTGATATGTACAAATTATAATCCCCATTTTGTGTTTTAGAGTAGATTTCGGAGAAAGTCTCAAGGCTTTATTTTTTACAATTCCAACTTTTGTAACAAGTCTGGAAATATTAGTTATTGTTAGTTTGAATTACTTGCCTTTTCTCGGCTTCCTCTCTTCTGTTAGCATTCAG
>JAAZTK010000744.1:0-17762 GCA_036507255.1 Megalothorax incertus
CATCTGACAGTCTCTGTCCTTATAGATCGACTCGTACTCCGCCGTCAATATTCTCTTGCAATAAAGATTGCAGAGTTTTTAAAGCTGAGAGAGTCTCAAGGGCGTTCTAGAATCCTTGCTCATTGGGCTTGCTATAAAGTTGGACAATCACATATCGAGGAAACGAGGCTTGCAAAAGAAATTCATTCAAAACTCTCACACAATGACGCCTCAATCAGTTACTCTGAAATTGCAAATAAAGCACTGGAAGTTGGACGGAAAAAGCTTGCTCTGAGCGTAAGTTTTTGCAATTCTTTAAAAAAACTTTAAATTAATTTCAAAATTTGTAGCTGGCTCATTTTGAGGCTCGAAGAGGTGTTCAAGTTCCATTATTTCTCAAGTTAGGAGATAATAATACTGCTTTGGAGAAAGCTGTAGAGAGTGGAGACTCTGAGCTTATTTACAAAGTTCTACTTGAGCTACGTGACACGATGCCTTTGTCAAACTTTCAGGTACGGATATATGATTTGGGAACTTGTAATTTTATTAAGAACCTTAATTAACCTATACAGATCTTGATAAGGAAATACTCATTTGCTCAAAGCCTGTATATCAAATACTGTGAAAGTTCTTCCACTGCAAACCCTGAAGCTGTGAGGGACATTTACGAGCAAGAGGATGATCATAACTCCCTCGCCGCTCTGTTCATCAAGGAAAGTTACAATGAAAAGGTTTGATGGGATTTTTAAATTAGATTTATCTTATAAAATGTATTATAATTTATTACATTAATATAGAGAGTTGAAGGACGCCTTGCAGCCCTTGTCTCAGCTCAAGAAATGTACAAAAAAGCTAAAAATGACTTTATGGCATCCTCCTGCGAAGAACAACATCGGCTACTCAAACACCAACAAAGCTTGGAGCAAAAATTTGATACAGGGGTTGGATTTGTTGACCTCTCGCTCCGAGATACAATAAAAGCCTTACTAAAAATGAAACAGCAAAAGGTGGCCGAGAGTTTAAAAACATCCTTCAAAGTCTCTGACAGAATGTGAGTTTATAAATTACAATATTAGATTTAGAAATAAATCCTTTTAATTTTAGATTCTGGTGGATTCGACTCGAAACATTGGCGGAAACATCAGATTGGGCTGAGCTTGATAAACTCTCAAAAAGTAAAAAGCTCCCGGGGGGAGGAACATTTGAGGCATCATATATTTGCTCAATTAAATTATCAGATTCAATATTGATAATTTCACATTTTAGGATTTTGTGGAAGTCTGTCTTCAATTTGGGAAGAAAATGGAAGCGAGGAAATATTTATCAAAAGTCAAAGATGAGAACAAAGTCAAATATCACATCATGGCGGGGTAATTAAGTTTACAGATATTGGATTTGGGATGCATACAGACGTGATAATTTAAATTTTGTTTATATTTAGGCTCTTCGAGGAAGCGGCAGAAATTGCACTTGAACAAAAAAAGGACACCGAAATGAATCTCCAAATAATTTATTCAAAGTGTCTCTCTGCAGGAGATCGAGACCAAGCAGAGAGAGTGAGGGAGATTATGGAACGGGGGAGAGGTCAACAGGGGCAGAGTTCATCAGGCGTTGTTTCTTAATTTGAAACACTTTGAAGTTTGAATTATATTCCCATCCATTCCAAATTCCAATATTTCTAGACTGTTTTTGAGCGCTTTCACTTTATCTATTTTATACTTTGAAAAATTACGAATTACAATCAAGTTAAATAAACTTTAAAGTATATGGATTTACTTAAAGATTCTTAAAAGGAACCCAGTTGGTTAATTGATAAAATGTTTATTGAATATAACTTTGCGTTTATTCGTTCAAATATAAATGTCAATAAATAATTTAGACATACAAAAGAGAGGGTAGCGTATAAAATTAGCAATACATTTACACGTAGATGATTAAAATAAGGAATATGATTAGAATAAATTATCATGAGATGACATAACAAGATTCAAAATAGAACTAAAATTTTAATTTGGTGTGGATTGTGAAGAAGTTCCAGGCTGTGACTCGGTAGACTTTCTCTTTCGTGGTTTACCCTTTGTTGGCTTTGGAGGTGGGTCAGGCTTTGCACTGTGGAATGTACTTTTAATAGCCCAATGATCACTTGGATAGAGACTGCTTCCTTCCAGAGGTGAGGTTCCATCAAGTCCAAAGATTCTAAATTAAAAATTAATAGAAATAAATGATATTTTCAAATATACTTAAGTATCTATACTTTGGAGCAAGTGTCCTTGGGACTGATGGTCGAAAATATAGTCTGTCATATCTAGTTCTCAGATCCCAATCACAATTATTCTCATTATTCTTGTTCTTGCCCCAATCTAATGTCCATTTTGTCTCATCTGATGCTCCAAGAAGTTCCCAAATATCGTCAATTTCATCAAACCACACTGGAGGAATCTTTAACTTCGGCATTTTGCCTTTTGGAAGTTTTCTCACCTAAAATTTAACATTTGGAATAAATAGTCATTACAAAAATCAATTTAGATTTTAGATTACCTCTGATACTCGTAAATTCAAATCACCACCAAATATCACATTAAATTCAGGTGGTTGACTTTTAATTTTACTCAGGCATAATTCAAATTGCTTTTTTCGTTCTTCAACTGCACCTTATAATAATATAATTTAATCAAATCATTTTAATGTAAGATACAAACGATCGTTATTAGTAATTACCCTCGACTGCTTTCCCGAGGCTCTCCAAATGGGAATTCATTAGACATAGATTCAGATCGTCAATACTCGCCTAAAAGAAACACAATTTTATTATTTTGTTGAATTACAAAGGTAATAAATATCTCTCTTCATAATACCTTTGTCATAAGACAGTTTCGACCCATTCGAGAAGTTGGGTAGTCGATAATTTCATGGTGAATGTATTTGACAGTGTCCTCACGCAAAAAGGTGACATTGAAAAATTGTAGAGCTTGTTGTGGACTCTTAATACTATACATTCCCTGGTAGTTTGATAATTCTTCCTTTAAAACTCGATATGTGTCCGCCACAACTTCTTGTAGAAATATTATGGCTGGGTTTTCACTGTTCAAGATATTATTTGAATTAAATTATGAATTTGGCTATAAAAATTAAAAATAGGCTTACATTTTGATGATTCGAACAATTTCAGGGATCCTTTTCATCCTATTTTTAATGCAAATTGAATTAAAAACCATTGGCTTTATTTTAAAGACAGTATATTATACCTAGTGGCAGCATTCTCGTCAATATTCCAACTGAACACGGTGAATGAGATCTTGGGCAATTCAGAGCTGCTGAAAATGGTTGTTTATAACTTTATATGTACAGTGGAATTGGATTAAATTGGAACAAACCTTGATTCTTCTTCGACATCCTCAATGTCTTCTGGATCCGCCTGGAATCCTCCTTCTTGAATATTGTCCAAATCTTGGTATGGTTCCTCACTCTTCCTCTTGGCTTTCTTGGCCTAAACACACACAAAATTAGTTTGAAAAATACTTATTTTTAAATGTATGTAAACTGTAAAGTGTAAACCTTTGTTGCTTTTGGTGAGGGTGGTGGTGGCATTTGACTCTTTTTCTTAGCCTCCTCTGCAGCCTTTTTCTCATTCTCTCGAGAACTTTTGATTGCCTTTATTGTTTTCTAAAAATATTTAATTTAAAAATGAAATTTCAATTACGGTAATTGCAATTTATAAATTAATTATGATATACCAAAAAATTCCATTGACACTTATCCAACCAGGTCATTGCCTCCTTCTGCAATTATGTAAAAAAATGAATAAGAATTAAATAGCTCAAATAATAATTAATTAGCAAAACCTCTTCGAGATCAAACATTTCACGGATATATCTCAAATTCTCTGTTTTTAATTTTAAGTCCTTCAAATCATTGTAACTGTTGGCCATAATGGTATCCTGAAAGGATGACAATCGATGTAATCGGATGATTAGACCTTGTAGCAACACTTGTCGTTGATTACCTAATTAAAAACAATTAAAATGCGGCAGCGGCGACCAAAAATATTTTTTGCGAAATAAATTCAAAATCCCAAATTGAAATGAATTGCCCCCAAAATAGCATAGAATACAGCAGGCTCTAAAATAGCGCCAGAAAAATTTCAAAAACTCCGCAAGTTGCAATTTAAAAATTGACATTTAATTTTTAGTTTTAAACGGGTATAATTTGACCTCATTCTTGATAATTGTCACCCAATTAAGGAACAATGGGGATCCTAACGAATCCGAATACAGTGGACACTAATAGGATTGTTGATCTCTTAAAAAAGCACTCTAGAAAAATCGGTGTTCTTTCGTATGTTTCGGGAGTGGTTTGGCTCGTATTTTTGGCAAATGCTCAATATAATCTTGGTAAGTTGACCAATTAAGGCAATTAACCTAATATAAATGCGTATATTAATTATTTTTTTAATTTGTGTAGGTACTTACTTTTCGGAGAATGCACTACTCCCAGGGTATGCTCGATTAAAACATTATGTGTAGTTAATTCATTAGATTTTGATTTATTCCAGGCTGGTTGTCGAGAATTTCTACGAGGGTGGAAGGATAGATTACTATTTGAACGAACTAATTAATCTGGAAAAGAAAAGTGAAGATGAAGGTATGCTTTGTAATTTTGATTAAATATTAATATTATTTATTAAAAATTGTTTTTAGGTCGAATTCCTCCAGAAAAATTTCAAGGGCTCCTTCAGAACATGGGCCTGATTGAGGTGGATCTCCAGAACTTTACAATTCGTGACCCCATCTCAAAGAGTTGGGATAATCCAAAGACTGTTATAAAAGGGACGAATGTATTTGGAATATTTAGAGCCAAAAGAGGTATTACAAAAGAATTATATTTAAGCAAATTTAAATTATGTTTTAATGTATTTTCAGGTTCCGGAACCGAATCCTTAATATTTAATGCACCCTACTTTCCAAAATATTCCGGGAATCGAAAGAACCTCGCAGGGATTGCTACCATGTTGGCTCTCGCCGAGTATTTCAAAAAGTAAGCTTTGAAATTTCAACATTTTCCAGCATTTATTTTTATTAATTTCTTCAGATCAAGTCTATTGGGCAAAGGATCTCGTATTTCTTGTGGGTGAGGGACACTTTGGGTCTCTGGCTTGGGTTAAAGGGCATCAGGAGATTCAGGATTTGAATCAAAACCTTGCATTTTCACCCGTTCGATCCAAAGCTGGGAATATTCAGGTAATTGTAAATAACATTTTAATTTAGCAATCATTTAATTTAATTTAAATGGCTAGGCTGCGATCAACCTGGTGTTGGAAGGCCATCAAATCTGCTCCCTTGAGACAAAGTTCAACGGCGTTAATGGACAACTCCCCAATCTGGATCTAGTTAATCTTATCAACAAATTCATTGTCACTTCTGCCGTGAGTCTCTTAAGTTTACAACAATAACACATTTTGTACTGATATATCCATAATTCATAGGAAAAGAGACCAGATTGGAAGGAAGATGTTTGGAAGCTGGTTCGGTATATTGAGAGACAAAGCACAGGGCGTCCATCTGGATCTCACGGCTTTTTCCTCAAGTATGGGATCGAATCTGTGACGCTTTTTGGGGGCTCTGGAAAGAAATGTCGGAGCCAATTCTCATTCACCGACCTCGGGAGGATCCTTGAAGCCACATTCCGATCCCTAAATAATCTTTTGGAACGCCTCCATCAATCATTTTTCTTTTACCTCAAAACTACGCCTAATCGATTCATTTCTATCGGTATTTTACTAAATAATACTTTAAAATATTGGTTTTAATTTGAATTTTTGGATGAAATAGGATTGTATTTCGGTCCAATTGCTCTCATCCTTTTCCCAATCCTCCTCCGAGCGACCACCCTTTGGCTCACCACCGAGGATGGAACCGGTGTTAACCCCTCAAGAGCTCTCTTCAGCCTTATGTCCATCCACTCTCTCGCAATCTTTTTCCGATGGCTCCTCTCCAACCATCAAAAGGTGGCTGAGCTACTTCAATTCACCTCCATTGGATTCACGAATGAAACATTCCTCAATGTACTCCTGGTCATGGCCACTCTCCAGCTAGGTTTCTCTCGATTCCTCTTTGCTCATCGCACGGAAGGTGACTCCACGACTTCCAGTATAGCCCATTCCCTCGTTTGCTTCGCTCTCCTTGAGCTCTCGACAGCCCTCTACTCCTTGGCACTCTTCAACCCCTCTCTAATCATCATCCTTGGCCTACCACTTTCACCCCTACTCTTTTTCATGCCAATTCCAAAGGTTACAAATACACGTAGATTCACCATATGCACAGGTCTACTTGTAGCTCTACTCGCAAGTATTTATACCCCAATGGAATGGAATGCAAGTCGATATTTCCAAGAGTCAGAGGTTTATGGAAGCTTTGTGTTTGACCTGTGTTCAGTTCTACTAGTCCCTATCCTACTTTCATTTGTATCTATCCTATGAAAAGTCTTGTTTATTGCATATCTACTTAATTTATACTAATCTTAATACATATTTTGAATTCCTTTTGAAATAAAACCAAATTGTGCATTTGACGAAATATATTTTACGACTCTGCGTTCGTTTTTATTCAATTTGCATCAAATCTGCAAGGTCAATTTCTATTTTTGCTTGTTTTGCAAGGCTATTTATAAACATTATGGCTTGAGCTCCAACGAGGAAGGGTTTTAATTTAAATTGTGGCTTCTCGCTCACCTCCATTCCCTTGGGGTCACTCTTCCTCCGCCTAATCTTCTCAATTAACCCAAGTGTCAGCCTCCTCACCTCCTTCAACTCTTTCAGTATTTTTGCATCTGATTTAAACTCTTCCTCCTCATCTGCCAGAATGTCAGACCCTATGGGGGAGTCAGAGCATGGAGCCAATTCCTCGGGCTCTCCATCCTCCTCTTCGATGAGGGGGAATTGGTAAGATCCACTTCTGGCTAGGGACGCTCTTGACATTGAACCCCTCGTCTCCCTTTCCAAAGCTTTTAGAGCTCTCTCCCAAATGGTCGTAGAAATGGAGGTGTTGTCAGTGACCGAGAGGGTGGTAGAAGGATCTTCCACTTCTGTTTTTAGGCTATCCTCCGCAAAGGTGGTCGTCTCAGTCGTTTTGGGACGTTTCTTTTTCATTTTTCTTTGGAATATTCTTGAATATTCGTCAGACTCGGAGGAATCTGTAATTATATTTGATGGAGGTAGCTCGCCAAGGGTGTCCACGGCTTGTGGAATTAATTTTAGCGGAGAAATGCAATGAAATTCTTGCAAAATGCCACTCTGAAGCCTCCCTCTACAATTTCGGGCTAATCTCACCACTCTGGAGAACCTTGTCATACCGGAAGTCAAGCCAGCCATGGCCCAAGATACATTTTCTTCACCGCATCTCTCAAATTTGTAACAATATTCTGCTTCCGGCTGTCCTTCTGCAAGGAGAATTGAGCCTATTTCATTCAGGGCATTCTCCCTTGTCGTTGAACCCTCTTCGGACACTTGTAGCTGCTTTACGAAAAATTCAAGAGCCTTAAGGATCTGACCTTGCCTTTTTTGAGGGGGAAAATTAATATAAAATTCAGGATTGTTTGCATTTCTTACGAATAAAAAGATTGACCAATCTCTTGGAGGGCAATTCCCAGAGTTTCAAGGTCTCCTTCTTGCTCGCAGTGTGCCCTCAACCTCTGGAGGGTGTCTAAAGACTCCCGAAAGTTACCATTACTCTGGAGAATTCGTGCTAGTCGTAAGAGAGCGGAGGATAGAGCTGCTGGATGACTAACCTTCATTATTTTGAAGATTAAAGCATGAATTTATCAAGAAACTAATTAACAAACGTCAGAGGCCAATTGAAGAGCTCTTTTGGCCATGTCAAGGGCAAGGTCAAATTCCGGTGGAGGAGATTTGTCCAATAGTGATATTATTAGTTCGAATTCCATTAGGGTAGCCAAGCTGCTCAAATTCACCTGGAAAAATCAATTCCAAAATCATGTTTTTTCTAACTCTCCAGATTTAAAGCTTCGAACCGAATTCCCATCAATGGATTTCCCCTTTCCGAACTTAATGGTCATTCCCTGACAAGATCCGGGTGACTCTACAGTTAAGGTCACTACTCCAGGTGAAATCCTCCAGTCTTTACACCTGGAGAGGATCCGACATTGCATGAGATGGTCAACCGTGACGCCGAATGCATTTTCTAAGATTTTGATAATATCGTATAATAAAACTTAATAGATCAAATAAAGGGCAAATTGTGCGTAGTTAATTAAATACCATCTCTTAGAATGTCATCTTTCCCAATGTACGCTAATTTAAAATTGAAATAAATTATTCAAATTAAATTGAAAGAAATCCTTACCCAAAAGGCAATGCACTTCCGCTTGAATCCTCAAAAGCCTCTCTCTGAGGTCCACATCCCTTGCTCTGTCCGTTCCATCCCTTGCCACCTCCAACGAAGTCAATAGAAAATGCCTCGCCAACTCCCAAAGTTCTCCTGCAATAAAATCAGATGCAAATATTTTAAAATATTAATTGTTTTTACGGGATTTTAGGAATTTCTCGGCCAATTCTTTGCGGTTCAATGCTTCAGACTCGAAATCCAATTTGAAGCCCTGATTTTGGACCATTACAATTAAAATCCACTCTAGAAAGCAATATTAACCTCAGAGGTCAAGGCGTCCACAATTGAATCCACTACATCCGGTTGAAATTCCAAAAATTGGTTCATTTCGATGATCTTTTTAAGCTCTCTGGACGCCACCAAATGCTCCTCACCCTCCAGTTTATAAACTGCTTTTGAAGCAAACCCCATTCGCTTCCTGAATAAATTTTTTATTTCCAGAAAGAAATTCATTCAAAAGAATCATACATTGCGAGGTCATATGACGAAATGAACGGAAGTCTGCGAGCCAAATCTGCCTTTTTCTTTTGATACCATCCCTGGACACTCTTACTTTTGATGGCATTTGAGTAATTAACGGTCGGAGCCATTGGGATGCCAGGGAGGTCACTCGGAAGTTTCTTTCGGATATAAGCCTCTCTTCGCCTGCAGATATGCATCTTTACAAAAAATGCTAAATAAAATACAAAAATATCTTTTTAAAAATTCTATTTCCGGTTTGGACCCTTTGTAAGTTGCTACTCCTCTTCCACTATAGCAACTTTTCCTATGATTCCCCAATGACTCCTCCACTTGTTGGATCAATATTCCAAATAGACGTGAAATAAAAAATAGCTCTTTCTCAAAAGGCCATTAATCCATTCTAGATTAAATCTCTCAAAATGGTTTTGACAAAAAAGATTGAGTTAACAGACCGGAAGAACTTGCTCCATAAGGAGCCATCGGTAATTGACGATAAACTTGTCCGAGAATGCCTGGAAAAAATGCTTTCGGACGATGAGATTGGAGCCGTAAGCTTTAATTCATTTCTGAATTTAGATTCATTTTCAAATACAATTAATATATTTTTTAATAGCTTGCAAAAAAGGAAGGAGTTGACCCTAGGAGAGCTACCGAACTCCTCATTGAATTTAAAAGTACCCAATTAGAATTAAATAATAGTATTTTAATGGAAATTAACTCATAATATTTTGCCCCCATTTAAAGACATTGCACAAATTGCAAATATATCGCATATGGTGAATCTGACCAAGCTACAACTCCCGAATAATATTATCCAGCGAATAGAAGGCCTGGAGACCTTAGTCAACCTCGTCCACCTTGACCTTTCTTATAATTGCATCCGAAACATCCAAGGTCTCTCCTCTCTGAAGCAACTGGAGGTTTAAGATTTATTGAATTTGAACCAAATCCAGTTAATTTGGTTAAATTTCTCCAGGTTCTTTGCCTCCACCACAATCTTCTGACCACCCTCGAAGGTTTGGATGACCTCCTCAAACTGGAAATCCTCACAGTTTCAAGCAATAACATTCAAGAACTAGAAAATGTATAAAAAGGGGCATTTTGCATTTTATACGAGTATAATTTGAAGTTTTAATTCTTCCAGATTAAATACCTCCGGAGATTCACTCGATTAAGGGGTTTGTGCTTTGGTGGTAATCCGGTCTGCGCTAAAGTCAATTTCCGGCAGTATTTGCTGGCCTTTGTACCGCAAGTCACCCGCCTTGATTACAAAATGATTCGTAGAGATGAAAGGACGTCTGCCCGAGAGGCTTACAAGTATATTTTAATTTTATTAAGATTTAGGTTATATTTATCTACAATTATAATTTATAACCATCAAAAGGCAGGAAATTGCCCAAATGGAGGAGAAAGAAGATGTCCTCAGGAGACGCTATTCGGTCGTGGAAGCGGAAGAACGTGTGAGGGATGTCCAGCGACAAGCGTTTGTAGAGGATTTTGCAGGGGATACACTTTGGGAACTTCTTTTTGAAGAGGATGTTGCAGGGAGGACGCTTCTGGCCATCGGAGAGACTGAGGATTTCCAGGAAATGTGAGTTTTCGATCTCTTTTTGCAGTTTTTCCTCAATGAGTACCTCTAAAACTTAAAAGGTACATGGAGCTCTTCCGGAGAGCTAGTCAAGAGTTGTTTGAGAAAGGGATGCGGGCATTCACGGCAAGGACTTCTGAATTAGGAGCCTTCGAGGCTGCCATCAGGGAGGAAAAAATGGCAGTAAGGGAGATTGGAATCTCGTAAGACTTTTTATTTTTAATTGGGTTCAAAAATAATGATTGGTTCAGGCTTACTGAGGGGTTCCTCCAATATGAAAAGGGGGCGGTTGGAGATATGTTGGAATCTGTAACTTCAATAGAGGAGCTGACACGGAAATTCGGGTCTACAGAGCCCTCCCTGCTTCCTCCAGAGTTCTCAAAGCATAAAAGCAACCTGAATGAACTCATGGTGTCATTTGTGAGAGCTGAACATGGGCTATGGTATGAAATAATGGAAAAAGAGGTCCATCTTCACGAACAAATCATCGTAGGCCATAATTATACAAAATCTGTAAATTACAAATATTATAAAGTCCTAAATATAATTAAAATTTCAAAGGATCGAAGCAAAGAATTGGAGAGGAATCTTCAAGAACTCGTCTCATTTTGGTCCGAGCACCTCACCTCAAACTTTGCCACTCTGAGTGACCTCGAACGACAATTTAACGCCAAATTCAAGGACACCCTCATATCTCCAGAGGGGGAGATCCGTGTTGACCTCACCAAAACTGATCCAGAAACAAGCTTAGCCATAAATGTAGGTTATAAATTAAATTTACCTTCATTTCAAATTGAAATTCTAAATAAATTTCGCAGCGACAACCTGATTCTGAGGTAGCTGAGAGACTCAACTCCTCCCATCAAGTTCACCTCAAGGTTATTGAGACCCTAGAGCAAAAAATGATGGACAGAATGACAAATTGGTGGCAAAATACTATCGAGAATTTCCACAAGTAAATATACAAAATCAAATCTTTATTTCAATTTTAATTTTAATATAAAAATATACAGGAATGAAAGACAACGAAATCGGATGCGAATATCTGAGATTTCTCATTTTGTGGACTGGCATAGGGTCAGATTGGACGAGATGGGGATTACAAGATGGGTGGATGCCTTTGTACCGGAAGTGAGGGGAAACCAGGATAGGAGACCGGAAGTGGAAGTGGAGAGTGAGTTAGAGATGGGTTCCATTGAAAATGAAGGGGATTCAGAGTACTCTACAGCGATGACAGCCTTTAAAATGGCTCAACAAACTCGAAAGATGACAGAGACGGCAAAAAATCGAAAGAGTTCATTTTCAAGGGCTATTTTGGCGGAATCCTTTGAGAAAAATCAATGAATTTTATGTGGTAATTAATTCTTGAAGGGCTTGAATAAAGAGGGGGTGGAGCTTTGCATTTAACTCGGAATTCCCATTGTTTTTCTCAATTATTTCAATCACACGATCCTTTCCATTTGTAATTTTGTTCAATTTGTCAAAACTTTGGGTAATTTTTCTGCTCAGTTCCTCGGAACTCAATTGGAACACTGAGGCGTTGAAAAGGATCCTTAAAAGTATTTCTAAAATGGATTCTGTGTCTGGATTTGGCCATGTGTTTTGAATGAGGAGATTCAAGCACTGGAGAATAAGCAGAATTTAATTATTTCTTTTTATTAAGAAATTAAAAACCATTACATTCAAAATCTGGATCCAAATCTGAGGGTTATTGTTGAGGGAAAAGTCGAGAAGAATCCTTAGGAGTTTGTCGTTCCAATGGAGAGTGGCTAGCCCTAGAACGGGGAGGATTGAGGTAAGATGAGTCAACCAACTGGTTCGAAGCTGGACATTATCAGAAGTGCCGAATTCCACCGCAAATAGGATAGATTTCATTGCTTCATCATATTCCGTGAACTAAAAGAGTACAAGTTAATAAAAATTAAATATTTGAGTAGAATTGTACCGTTGACGCGTTTTGATTAGGGTCTTTTTCGATGATGGAAAGGATCCTGAGGAGAATTGGAATGAAAGAGTCTATCACGGCAGGGTTCTTTGAGTTGATATGATGTGACAGCCCAGAATAAATGACTTTGGCTCGGTTAAAGTTCCTTAGATCAGTTGCATTCTGAAAAATATTAATTAAAATATGAATTTTGCATTAAATATTTATGGGGAGGATACTCACAACGTTGTCCAAGATGTGTGAAAGGCATTCCAAACCCAAAAAAATATTGTAGTCATTATAATCATCGATAAAAAGCAATGTTGGAGGAAGAACCGAGTCCAAAAATGGAGACAAATTGGGATACTGTAATTTAAATTAGATTATTTAATCAATTTTTAAATATTTATTAAATCCAAACCTGAATGACTTTCAAAATCCAACAAAAAGAAAGCTGAGCTGCAGGGAATCTCCTCCACATCTGATCATACTCGTCACCCTTTCTCAATTTGGGTTTGAGCTCCCCAAGAATTCGACCAAAGAGCGACTTCCGGTCTGTATGAGTCTCAAAGTCTTTGGTAAAGAGAGCAGCTAAAGTCTCCATTTTGGACAGATTGAGGATTTCTTGGAGGACTTGCCTCGAGAGCTTTCTCGTCACTTCCGTTGACCATTGAGGACTCTCCGAACCACCGAGATGTTCTCCAATTAAAATTAAAACTTTGCTCAGATGGACATTGGCATTGGAGATGTCAGAATTTGTGTCAATTCCTTGCAAAATCACAAGGATTTTATTCAGACATACTTCCGAGTTTTTGACCTCAAAATCTCCTTCAGATTCCTCAAGTATTTTGTCCTGAAAATTAACAACAAAAGGAGTAATTAATTTAAATTTAAATCGAGTACTTTTAAAAAAATAAATTGTATTAAAATGTATTTAAAAAATTACCAATTTTGGTTGTAGAGAATGCTCGGCCAAATTACCAATTTCCGTCCATTTTTTACCAAAGTCCATTGCAGTACCTTGTCCACGGGTCAATCTAACCGGTATCAAGATGTCAATCAACTTAATTAATTGATTAATTAGGATTAATTATAAATTATAATAAATTGTCTACAATTGCACTTTGTATTTAGAATTTGAAATAAATCGCGCCCTTTTTGTCGAAAACTAATGCTACTGGGGGACCTTGAGACCCTTCGTCGTTGACCCGTTTTGGGGGCAAGGATTATTAAATAAAGTATAATATATAGAGGGGTTTGGGGGTAGCTTGACCCCTTACTTTCGCTAAAGAAACATTTCATCTAATAATTAATTAAGTAATTAACCCTTTGGCTATCCATTAAATGTAAATACTGATATATGCAGCATGGAGTCATCAGCAGATTCCCCAAATCCATCCATTTCCAATCAGAGCTCGCGGAGGTACCCTCCTCAGAGTCAACCAAGGACTAGGCAAAAGGTCAAGGAGCCCAAGCCACCCCCTAGGAAGAAGCATTTCTTTAATTTTTGCTGTGACATTCGCATTAAGATCATCTTTTTATGCTTCGCTGAATTGGTAGTTTATTAAATTATTAAATCCTAAAATTCAAATCAATTAATTTTAAAAAATTAAGATTTTTGGTGTATTTATTCTGGTCCTTCACATACTCTCCCTGGCTGATGCACATATCCTTTTATCCCTCAAGGGAAATGAATTGTATGCCTTTGATAGCTATAGGGCATTTGGCCCTGGTCAGTTGGACAGTGTCAAAGTATGATGTGACAATGATATTGAGAATGAGATGCATTTTTAATATAATTTTTTACACGCATAGATTTATTCCGGCACAAGCATTGGACTCATTTGCATTTATCGTAATACCAGATATGAATTTTATTATGGCCTAATTTAAAATGACCATTTCCTCAAGTACTCCTATCTGGGATCCTCCTCTTCGCTGCCATCAAACTCATGAAATTATTAACTCAATTCTGGATGGTTCTTTCCGTGAGATTTGCAAAATGTTTCAGTGAAATGATCTGGATTCTGGATTTAATATTTCCTCAATTTTAGGCAATTTTGTACATCATTTACGCTGTTATTCTTGGCCTTTACCATCCCCGAATCACCACTGCCTTTGTTGTCATTCTCCTCCTCTTTTTCACATTCAAATTGTATGAATTATCGAATAAATTTATACCGCCATACCTGAGGATATTTTGAAATTTTAAAGGTACCATTATATTGTTGTGGCATTACTTTTGCTTGATGAGGAGGTTGAGGACTTCAAGAAGAGACCACATGTTACAGGGGTCACTATGATGGCGGTATAAATATATTTTAGCTTGATGGCTTCTAATAAGTGCTTAATTCCACCAGGTCGATTATGGAGATGGCTATCAAGGGAGAGCAATCGTTGTAGAATCCACAACTTTGAATTCGGATGAGCCAAGGACGGGAGGTCATGACTATGAGGGTCAGGAGGGCTATCGCAATGACCCTTATAAAATGACACGATCAGGGGAACGAGTTTACCACCCTTACTACCCCGGAAGGAATTCAATTGGACAATCCACCTACCCTACCATCATCACCATCAAAAAGTTTGTCAGAAAGTTATCGAAGGAGGATACCAAAGGAAAGGCTAAGGAGGGAGATGACCTCAAAAATGACCAATCCAAAACACAAACTATAAGATCTGATAAAGAGCCTAAAAATAAAGCATCAGGAGTGATTCCTGACGCTAAAATTGAAGATGCGGAAATGCCTACGAAGGAGGTACCCCCAAAAGAGGACAGAGATTACCTTGATTAAACAATTTAGGATATGACAATATTAAAATCTTCATTATCCATAAAAACCATTATTTGATAAATAATTTTACTGTATCGTCATTCGTCATAATTAGCATGTAAGCATTATTAGAGATATATTAGAAAAGGTGCCCTCATCAGAGTCATTCTCCTCAAGATTGTTAATTTATTAACCCCGGAAAGATGACAGATCTTTTAGGATATGCTTTCGGTGCAGCAGTAGCGGCACATGATATATATGAGCACAATTTCATAGGTAAATTTTAATGACATCGACTTTAATTTAAATTGAATTTGTTGTAGAGGGACCAGCCCCTTTTAAAATTGGACCAGCATTGGGAGCAGTTATAATATTTTCGGTCTTTACGGAACGGAGAGCCCTCCTTTATGGTAATCATTTGCAATGACATGCTCCATTTTTAATTAATTTAATTCCTCAGGAGCGTGTGGCATTGTCGCGGGAATTTACATGGAACGTTATTCGTAAGGCAGCCTTTAAGTCTTAAAGTTTAAGATTTTAAGAAGCGACGTCAAATCTCATTTGATGCATTTATTGATTTCCAGCATGAACCAGCAGCATTTTCCAACGGGTTGCATCGCCTGTGGTGCTCTGGGGATGATGGTCCTCAAGTGGACAGCAATATTCTGCTAACCAATAAAAAATATAGAAAAAATAATAGCAAGTGAAAATCTGTAATTTGCAAATTGTGAAATTTTACAAAAATTAAATATCCTCCGGGTCTAAATAAATTCTTCCGGATTTTAAAGTCTTTAGATAATCCGTCAAAATTATTTACTTTTTTACTAGCGTGTTTTACGACCTCACTTGTGACTGCTTCACCTATATATTTGGGGTAATTTTACTAATTTTTTGCTTTTTGAAAAATTGGAATCAAAAATTAATGATTTCCATTCGTAGGAAAGAATCGAATTAGAGTTTATCATGGCAGACAGCGCTGATTTTTATCTGGCAATCGTGTTTTCAGGGACTGTGATGGTTCATGAGATCTTTGAATGGAGATATACAGGTAGTCCTTAATTGGTTCGAAATTTCGAATAGAATTATGAAATAATGAGGTTTTTACTATATATCTTTTTCCGCAGATGATTACATGAATCTGGTAACCGGATTTGGGTATGTCGTCTTATTGCTGGCATGTTTTTTAATATAAATTGCTTAAAATTTTAATTTAAACAAGATTTGGAACAGCGATTGCATTTGGAGCATTTTTAAATGATAAAAATATACTCTTGGGGGTAAGTGCGAATATATCTGTATATCTTTTGATACGATAATTACTCAAATTAGGTATTTAATTAAATAGACTAGTGGGGTGGTCGCAGGGATGCTCGGCGAAAGGTTTCGTAATACAAAAAGACTTCAAACGGTAATTTAACGTGTTAAAATTAACACTCCTAATTGATATTTGTGAATGTTAATTAAAAATTAATTATACTTTTGAATTATTAAAGGGACTACTCGCCGGGGCAGGGGCTGCATTTCTCATCAAGTTTATGGCTACGAACTTTTGTACTTAAACAATGACATTCCCAATTTAATGTCCAAAGGCTCTAAGCTATGTACGTAGTCTCAATAAATTGAATGATCTGGCCAAAAAGTATTCCAATTCCAATTAAAATAAGATAATATTTAAAATCATATCAATTTTTTGTACCTGTACATTTTAATAAAATTGCTTAATAAATAATTGTATTTAATTTAAATAATATCTTCCTGACTGACCATGCATATGCATGAATCATTATTTTAAGTGCAAGGTGCGTATACAATAAATGAGGATTGCATGTATTGTAAATTGTGTCCCATTTAAATTATACCAAAGACCTCAAAACAATATACCTACTATATATTGTAATATAATCTCTCTTTCCTCTTATGGGCCAGCATTTGCAATCAACTTACACATATATTCCGAATGTATGTGTCTTTATCAAATATGTTATATATATTAAAGATCTGAAAGTATATTCAATTTCAGGATGGTCAAACTTGTTTTGATTGCGCATACCTACAATACATGTATACGAACTTGCACACTTCCTCCCCATTGGATTAATGCATCATAGTCTCCTACCTTCGACTCTAGCAATATTAACATGACACGTACTCATTCAATTTGGTTCAGTAGAATCTCAGAATCAGATAACATTTTAAATGACATCTACTAAATATTTATTTGGTGAGATAAGTAAGTGCAAAGACAACTACAACTCTGAAGAAGGTGTTAGATTCCTCCAAAGTGCAAAACATTGCAAATCCGTATATGATTATGCATATAAACTTCAAGCTAAATCATTTTTGTCAAAATGTCAATCATTGAAGCTTGGGGTCTTTAATTAATGTTATTGTGGACACACTTTGCTGAGGTCAGGGAGCATTGGGGATAGATGTAAGGCATGTACGAAGAGAATTGGGGAAATATTCTAATCTCATATACAATTATTGGTTACAAAAC
Organism: Megalothorax incertus; assembly: GCA_036507255.1. NCBI lineage: Eukaryota > Metazoa > Arthropoda > Collembola > Neelipleona > Neelidae > Megalothorax > Megalothorax incertus. The sequence goes on from JAAZTK010000744.1 coordinate 17,624, forward strand.
AATACAGGAATTGCAATATGTGTCGTAATCCCCCAAATGTCCATATTTTAATGGTTGACTCGTACCCCTTAATTTCAATCCCATTCACGATTCTAATCCTTTACACTACCAATTGTTTAAAATATGGGAAAGGCTCATT
>JAAZTK010000745.1:0-17753 GCA_036507255.1 Megalothorax incertus
ATTTCGTGACTTTTTGGGGGAGTTTTGTGCGGAAAAGCCAAAGATCATCGGCTGAGAGTCATCCCCATTTTTCATGCAATTTGGAGCCTCACCTTCCTCGAATTATTTACCACTAGGAAGCTTGAAGACATACATCTTTCCTTCCAACTCACCAGTAGCTCACCAACCACCCCTCCCCAAGATTATGACGATGGGTGACCCGAAGAAAGAGACACCAATAAATCTTGAGGGAGAGAAATAACGGGAGGATAATCTCCCTAATGTGAAAATATGGGGGGAGCAAAGGGCGCATAATAAATAGTACTAAGCACAATTCTTCACATTCATGTAAATCCATGAATGTGAAGAATGGGAGAAGAGTACAAAGTTGAATTGCAATAAGAATTCATCTATTTGTATTACTTTTGATATTCAGGATTCGAGAGGTGCTTTGGGGGACCTTCTTATCGTAATTATCATTCAGGAGGGAAGCTCCTCGACTTGGAATTGGCATTGATTGTCTTTCCGAGAGCATTAAAAGTTGAAATTAAGCGAGAAATGAGCGAGGAACGGCTCGTTTTCAGGTGGGTAATTAATTAAATTAACGCAAATGGGGGATAACCTCACTCGCCCCTTACGGAATCAATCACCGACTAATTTATGAGTCAACTTTGATTCTGATAAAAGATACTGAGAGCTCGTGGTGGCAATCTTTGAAATTCTTGGCCCTTATCTTCCATTATAAAATGTACGGATTAATGCTAAATTCCTCATCAAATTCTCAAATTCTCACACACTCGACCCATTAGCGGCTGTGTGACTCTTCCTCGGGATCTCTCTCGAGAGAGTCAGATAATTTGTCCACTTTTATCAGGCGACAAGTAATGTAGTAAATCCGTGAGGAATCTCGGCGAGATTACCAGTCTCTGATGTGTAAAAAAGTAAATATTATTAGCTCGAGAGTTCAAAGATAAGGCTGGAGGAGTTGTCTTTCGAGCTTTAAAGGATTAAAGAAGAATTTAGCTTACTAATATGCTTAGATGAGTATACTGGCCGATGGTATCTCTCGAGAGAACATTCAAATCAGAGTGGAATGAAGGAAATCCATTATCGGCTTCCCCATAAACTCATATGTAAAGTTCTCAAGTTCTCCGAGGGATCCCTGAATTTTTTTTAAAAGTTTGGATCCCGAAACTTACTGGACTTTGTGGAGGTAATAGTCATTGTCTCACGACTCTCGGCCCGAGTTAACGTGCATACCTTACCTGAGTGCTTTAATGTGTCGATGGTGCTCTTTCATTGAGCTTCAGCCTCGAGTTGGACTCCTTATAGGATTTAAGGAGTTGATTGTAGACACAGAAAGAGCAATGATTCAACGGAGTACTAAATGCTCTTTAGCTGGCCCCAGCTCATCCGCTTTACATCCATTAGACTCGGAGGAGGAGGCTGATGTGGAGACAATAAAGCTCGCCCTAATTCCTCCGAGTTCCTTAAGGGAGGGATTAGTCCTAAAGACACTAAAGATCGAGTCTCAGTGTGTCAAAAAAAATCTCGGGAATATTTGAGGTTCTTTAACATTCGGACATTGGCCCCCTTGGATGGCTCCCCCAAGGGTTCCAGGCTTCCAGCAAGCTGCTATAACCTTAAGTGGTACATTTAGTTAAGATAATCAAATGGAACTCGGAGTACTCATGTACTCTGAATACTCTTGCACTCGTAATGCTCCCCCACAAAAAGTCAGTCGAGTAAAAGCACTGCAAGAAAAAGTAAGTTCAATATGGACTTGGAGGAGTCGGAGGAGTCTCGGTGAGTGAGTATTTGGCTCAAAGAAGTTGCAGAGGCGGAGGAGGAGGAGGTGTCCCTTGAAACTCTTTTTAGAATTTGATGAGACCATTGGGAAATAAAGGAGGAGGACATTAAGAGAGTCAGAGGAGTAGGAGAAAGGCTAGGGTTCTTGAAAGCACTTGCTCTCACTTGCGTTAAAACTCCTTATGCATTCTCATATGGAGAATGGAGGAATTTGTGAAACCTCGAGCTAAACTTTGAAGTTTGACTTTGTTTCTCCACTTCCGATATCTTAAGCTATTAGCTTTTGCATTAGAGTTCTATCTACAGCCTGTTGTACAAGTATAGGACGTGGGAATGAGAGAGAGAGCCAAAAGCATTGCTTAAAACATTTTGTATAACCTTGCAAATGCATTAAAAGGCCCTATATCCTCCCCTATATACTACTGTACATTCTCTCGAGCAAAAGGCTCCATGCTGTTCTATTTTGTGAATTGTCAACCTCTTATAGTTATAAATCTTATTAAATGACTTGTCCAAAAATCACGCTTCCTCGACCTCCTCGCTCACCATGATCTCCCTCCGTAGCCTACCCCCATACCAAAGTGTAATAAACCTCCCTGCTCTTTTGCTCTACGATTTACAATCTTCCTCCTCGGCCCTGGATGGACTGGGGTGTCTCAAACCCGGTCCGAGCGAGGAGATCGCGAGTTCTTTTGCATAATGGCCCCATGAAATACTTAATGGAGCTTTGTCTTTGAATGTGCCGAGTTCTCGAGCTTCCCAGGACTCGACTACGAATGTAATTAAGAAATTCATGTGGTCAATTCAATTGGGTAGAGCATGAAAATCATTGTTGAACTCGTAATAATAATTGAATAAGAAAGATTCAATTGGAGGAGGAGGAGGATCGAACCCCCCACGCACTTTTCTGTGACTCCTAATTGAATTCTGGATTCAATTCATCCCCTCCAGAGATTAAAGGCTCTATTATCAGCTCCAATATCTTATAAAAGTGCATTTCCTTCAAAGATTAGCATTAAAAAAACAATCTGAATTTGTTCGGTTGGAATATGCGGATATTGACAATTGCAGATAAGATTGGGTCTGTTTATTTGTATGGGATTCTTTAGATCTACGCACATCTGGACTCGTCAAATTATGACACAAATTCCCCCTGTAAATATCAGTACTGCAAGATAAAGCTCGTCAATGTTCAAACATTCAAGTTAAATATTAGATCACCTTTTGGGCTCTGGAGGAGCTTATGGGGCAGATGGGGGGATATGAAATATTGAATCTGGGTGTGGCTGAAGGATTGATCAAAGTATATGCCATATATGGCCCTTGTGTGTTAGATGAGAACGGCCAAAAAGTGTTGGAAAAAAGAGCATTCGGCCTTATCTCTCGGAGCTAATATTTGAACTTATGGAGTACGAAGAAAAGGAAATGGTAATACTAATCCTCATCAGTTCGTAGACTTGTGCATTTAGTACTACTAATTCTAAATACCTCCGGGATAAGGATTTTAAAATAATTCCCCCAATGCCCTAGCTTAAGTACCCTGAAATTGAAATCTCCATTTCTCCAATGTCAATAGAGTAGGATCTTTATCAGCCAGCCATAATCTTCTCAACGAGTAAATAATGAGTTTAAGCATTCAAATATTGTCTAAATAAATAGGGCTTGGAAATATTTATTCGAGAGATTGAGGGGTTAAATTCCCATCCATTTAAAGACCGCTATAATTTTATGAGCCCCTTAAATTAAGCACATTTAAGTTTGAATTTTATTGCATTTTGGGATGATACACGTCAAAATATTTGTAACATTTATCTTGGCATATATCAAGGCATTTTTTCATCTAAATTCTAAAGCCCAATGATAATTCAAGCCCAAAAGATCATTGAACTACTCATATCTAGCCTATTTAGTATTCAATTCCATCAAGGGAAATGATCCGCCTTTAAATATTATCAGAATTTACTACCTTGTGGGCTAATCTTGGTTATTAAATTAATATGCAGATGACTTTCCTCCTCCTAGATTATTTACTTTGTACTTGGCTCAAATAGGAAGAGGAGGAGGAGGAGGAGTTGTAGCAAAAAAAAAAGAGAATTTTTTAACCTCATTTCCTCCAAAATGGACAATAAAAAGGAAATGGGTTGACCTATATAAATAGATCAGGAGTTTATCTGTCAGTTTGGCCTGCTCCGAGAGACACTAATAATATTTCTGCGAATCTTCAAAGCCCCCAAATTTAAGCCTGTCAGTCATGGGCTCATGAAACTCGGAGAATACTCGTATATTCAAATCCTTAGCCTGAATAAGAATTCAAAGATGAAGAAATATAGTGCTAGGATTCGAGAGTCAGACTTTCCCAGACTTCTTACCAGCCAACCATACCCGTATATAATACATAGGATTTGAATAAAGATCATCGGAGCCCTGAGAAAGATGTAACTTTATTCTTTGAAGGTATTGATGTGCATTTCTCCCCCCAGGATGAAGGTAAATAGAAGAGAATTGGTGCAGGTATGTATACCACCTCGAGATAAGAATTATGGAAGATTGAGAATGAAAGGAGATATGGGACAATAACCCACGGAGGAGGAGGAGGATCGGAGGATAGTATTCTTCTCCGTTAAAAGATTTCATTCTTCATTTCGGGGGGATATTCCTCATGCTGTGTGCTCTCTTTTCCTCTCTTTTGGGGCCTAAAGGTCCAATATCCTTATCCTTTCTCAAGGCAATCCTTGAATTTTTATATTTTTCCTCCTTGTGAGGAAAAACTCCAGCTTCTCGGAGTCTTTACCATCGCCAGGATCAAGTGTGAGATCCTTCCAAAAGCATATAACCATTGGGTAAGTCGGCTTAAGTCGAGCATGGAGCATTTGAAGAATAAATAAATCTGATCCAAGCAAAGGAGAGCAATCCCCCACCCGATGGAATGAGAAATGACATGCTTTAAGAGCTAGGATTTAAAATTTTGCGTTCTCCAATGTCTTTAAGCTTAAATAATAATACATATAAAGCATAGGGTGGATTCGTCCTGTGAGGGATTGTGTTTTGTCGTTTTGTTGGCCCACAAAATGTGAAGGAGGTGGTCCCATTGTCACGGAGGAAGCAGAGGCCGAGATTTATGGACAATTCATATATTTTATTTTGGTGGACAGTGCAAAGAAAGGCAAAGGAGGAAGGGAGGAAGCTGCAGGGAGGAGAGCTTAGTTGAGAAGGGACTTGGGAAGGGCCAAGGGGCTCCTCGGATGAAGGACAGGGCATAAACAGGGCTCTCGAGGCTCATTGAGGGTGACATTACATGTAGTATTAAGGGGACACGGTGTACCCTAACCTCAACCACCATCGGAGCTCTTTTTTGAGCATTTTAAGCAATTCCTCAGCCGGTTAAGGCTCTCGGTTCCATTTCAAGTGACTAAAAGTGAATAAAATCAACTTTTTCAACGGGGGGTTTCTCCCTACGTTTAATACAATCTAATATATATGATTTCTGAACACCTCCTGATGCTCGAGTGTACATGGAGCTACAAGTAGTAGCAAGAGCCCCTGATTTCCTCGTCGGAAATCGGTATGAAGCCACTACATAAAATTACCCATGCTCTCCATGTAGTAGTACAGGATGAGAGACAGTCGCAGGAAGGAGGGGACAATCGCAGAATTCCCCTTGAAAAAAAGGGGATAAAGTTTTGACAGAAAACAGGGTGGTATGTCCCATCTCCTCCTCCTCCTCCTTTCTATGTTCCACAATGTACAATACCAAGGGCTCAGTTGGCTCAAAGGAGAGTTCAAGGGGCTGGGAAATTTGAGGTTTTCAAGGTCCGCTATTCTCCTCCTCCTCCTCCTCCTCCTCCTCTTGTTAAAGCGATACTTTCCGAGTGGCAGAAAAAGCTATTAAGGGCTCTTTCGCGGCCGAAAGAGATTTCCAAACCAAAACAGAGCATTAGCCACTCACTTAGAGAGGTACACAAAAGCTTAAAAGTTTAAACATTTGCCAGGGACTCGGGTGACAGGATTCCAAAAGCCAGGCATTCGGAGATTGAGTGCAGAAGAACCATTCTTGCACCCTCAAAAGGGCCCTTAATACACGGGGAGAAAGGAAGTATATCAGATTCAAGTACTCTTTTAAAAATATACTGGCAAAGTTGGGCTTCAGATGAAAAACTCAATGTTTTTAACCGAGCCGAGAGACATGAGTAATGTGAATGGCACTTTTGAGCAATGGAATAGAACGAAAAGGAGAGCATCTTTAGCGTGCTTTAGAGACCTATATGTGCATCTGTCAACTTGAACTCTGGAGGAGCTTTCTCATTAGCTAAGCTGGAGTTCCCCAATGGTTTTTACAAAAAAATGTTCAAAGTTTTTAAATTCCTCCGGCTTAAAGAGGATGGGGGTGGTTACATTACAAAAGGGCAAGATTTTAAGAAAGGGTGAGAGATATTTAGGAAAAATCTAGGGCTGGGATCCGAAGCTTAATTTCCCCCAATCCGATCCGAACTCGGATTGAACTGGGATCCGAAAGTTCGGATTGGGATTAAGGGGGAGGATTCAATCCGATGGATCCGAACGCGAGGATTGGATTCGAATCAATTTCAATCCGATCCCAAGTGGATAGGATGGGGCACTGAAATCCGTGGGATTATTGGGATGAATCTGTTTGGATGGACGTCCTAATTTTAAGATTCAAACCCATCCCATTTCAATACTAACTCATTCGGATACGAATTTTTCGAATCCAAAGTCGGATTTTAAATCTTCGGATTGGGATTTCGAATCTGATCGGATTGTTCCGATGATTTCGGATCCCAACCCTTAGAAAGGCCCAGATGAATATATAGTTGTAGTATGAAATGGAGCAGAGCATGTAAATGAAAGAGCGAACATCTTTCCAAGTGTATCATCTTTCCTCGAACGGGGGTCCTAAATGAATTTATTCCTATGATCTTGGCAGGGTTAAGGAGGGACTGGGCTGAGAAAGAAAGATGTGAAATTGTTAAAGAAAGAGCATATTTTGTCTTGTTCTGTCCAACCAGCCCTTTGTAAATGGAGACTCGGAAGGAGGAAGGGATATGACAAAATATTATGTTTTTGTATCATGTTCGAAAGAGTCTATTCAGTTGAATTTGTCCGATGGAATTGAATGGTCTAATGGGTTTTCCACTTGTGTTAAATCTCCGACCTAAAAGAGTTCATTTCAATTCATGAGAATTCATTTTAAATGTGTATAAATTCTCCAGGGTCCTCCTCCGCTTTCTTTTGGAGGTCCTCAAACCTCACAAATTTCGTAAGGATCTCCCATTTCAAGGGATTGAAAAAAAAGTTCTCAAAATATGCCACAACTTCCGCCTCGGATCAGCCCCCTGAATAGTTTAGCATTCCTTGTACTACTTGTCCAGGGAGAACACATTTCACGGGATTCACACAAATTTGTACCACTTTTTCTCGTACTAGTACTACGGCCATGTAGTATTATAATCTAAAGCCAAATTCTTCTCAAAGTCTTTGGACAATCCCCCCAAAAACTTTTGAGGCTGCAAAGATTCATGGGATGGATTTTGGACCACAAATTTATCCTGTTTTCACACATGGAGGTCTCAGACCTCAAAAGGCTTATGACCAGAGCCTCTACTTGTGCAAATATGATCATTTAAACCAGATGTGTCTGACTCTGCCCAATCCTCCACCTCCTCCTCCAAAAACTCCTTAAATAAGGGCAAGTACCGTCGATCAGACTACTCTGAAATGGAATTTAATCTGTATATTATTCAAGCCCTGAATTTCCTTTCGTAGATCTCCGCTTAAACCTCTTCAACTACACCCCCCAATCCCATAAGTTACACCTTATAAATATTAGAGAGTGAAATTTGTTCCAAACTTGTGTAACTTGCTCGGGCAAAGTGTTCTCTCCCCCATATGGAAGGTGTGGAGCAAAGGTGGAGGTGAAACAGCTTACAATAACAATAAAAATGTACGGCAGAATGCAAATTGAAAGCTCTTTTTTTCCAAGTACAAGTTCCAAGTCCCGAAAAAAGATGCGTGCTGTTGCAATATCGAGTATTCATTAAAATAGATCAAAGGATTACATCCTTTTGCATTTAAAATCACAAGCTGACTCGGCATGACTCGAATTCAATTGCTCATCTTGGATCGGTTGCATTTTACAACCCCCCTAGCTCAATCTAAGGTATGTCCCATCATATCAAATAGCCAAATCTAACCTTGTCGGGGAAGAGAGTGAGAGAGAGGAGCTGAAAAATCGTGTAAGTGATTACATGAAGAATTAGATCAGGAGGAGATCGACAGCGAAGGATTAAAAGCTCCGATTAAACTATGTAAGAATACTCGATATAGGTATATACTACGAGAAATTGTACTTTAGTACACTACAAGCAGTTTTTGTAACAGAGCCACCTCCAAATGCATTCAGAATTCAATGAATCAGAGCTCGAGGCAGTTTGTTCCATTAGAGATCGGAATCTGGAGTTCCATCTCCAGCTCAAAGTCATTACAAAAGTCCATTTTGCATTCACATTATTTCAAATTGGGCCTGGAATCAAGTGCATTTCAATCCTGGTGTCCTCTCCGGCCCATATAAACCCCCTTTAATTCAATATTCTAATAGATATAGGGCTTTATTATGTACTCGCAACTCTTTCTATAAGACAAAGGCGAAGAGATTCACTTTCTTGTCTTGTTCTCTCATCTCTTTTAAGAACCTGATAGCCCTCGATGATACTCTGAACAAGATAGGAGAGATAGGAGCACGATGGCAAGTGAGAGGAGAGGACATGAGTTTGCATTCTGCCTTCCTTTGATTCTTCAAACTCTTCTTAAATGCGAACACGAGTGAGAGCATTCACAGATCGGGCCTATTTCATCATCAGAGGATCATGAAAGTGAGTCTTGGTGCAATCAACATCAAAGGGATGGAGGGGCATTGCAGCGAAAAGGATTTTGCTAAATCCAAATTGGACTTTTAGCCGTTTTTTGGGCCGGGGAATGCACAAAGCTTATGCACAGAGCACACAAATGACATAAAGCAGCCTCCTTCTCCTCCTTCTAAAGAAAAAAGATACCCTGATCATTGTGTACCCAACATCCGAGCTGAGGAGGACCAAGGGAGGGACGGGCCAGATTTCATTTCAATCAAAAACCTGAGTTCAAATGAAAAATTCATTTCATTTCTGTCTCTTTCCCGAGAGCTGTCTCTCAAACTGTTGGTCCAACCCCCTCCAAATCCAAATCCCAAATCCTCTAAAAAGGAACTTTACAACAATCTGGACTGGATGAATCCAGTCCAGTAATGCCTGTGATGGGGAGATCAAGTTTTGAGATTGAAAAGCCTGGAGGGATGGGGGAAAAGAGGCGAGGGAAGGAGAGCAGTCACTCACGGAGAGATGAGTCCTATCTCCGAATCCCATCGCGGTTAAAATCACCTGATCCATCGCATAATCATACTACAATATATAAAATCATGCGAGTGTAGAGCACAATCCGAATAAGAATCAAAATCAAACTAGGATCTAAAAAGTGCATTGTATTTCTTCCAAGTTGAGTGAGTAACTTATTGAGTAACTCGATTCCTTCCATTATGCCCATTATACACCCCTAAAGGTATTTTCGAATAAGCCTTATGTCTTCCAGAGCTGAAAAAAGAGTAAGATTGCATTTGACTCTACCTCTACCTCTCTCTCCCTTTGAGAGGAGTCTGACTGACTAATTCAATAATGGATTTTTGTTCAGAGCTAATCTAAATCGCTCTGATAAAAAAGCTCTGGCTTTGGGGTTCAGCCATTCCTCAGGCATTAATGAAATCTCCCGATAGTGATGCATCACGACCCAATGCAGGTGCTCTCCTCGTTGATCCCCCTTAAAAATTCCATTTAAAAACTTAATCTATTTCTGGGTACACATCTATACTCGACCCTTTCAATCAAACCCCCTCTTCTTGTGCGATTCCAGGCTTCCAGCCCAATTCCCAAGCTTCCAACATAATCCAATCTATCTTTTTTTTGATATTTTTGACAAACATTGTCCCATTCTGAGGTTAGGTATGTATGCATTTCCATTTAACTAACCCCTCCGAGTAGATGATTAAGAAAAAGTCCATGAAAAACCCATTTTATGATCATTTCAGTTGTGTTTAATAGTACCAATATGTGTTTAGGTAAGCGAGATGAGCAAAGGAGTGAAAAGAAGACTGATGGAGTGCGGTAGATCCAAAGGAAATAAAAAGTGTTTTTAATACACACTCGGCCCTTAAAGTACACACTCGCTTACACTCTTACACACTATCTAGTTAGGTGGCCGAAAAAAGAATACAATCGCTTCTGTTCAAGCCCTATAAAAACATCCGAGTGCTCCGAGGTACAGCTCCGAGTATAAAAAAGTATATTAAACTTATGGGGGATGGAAGAAAAGAACAGACAATTTGAGGTGAGAGAAGAGATGGACAAGATGTATGTTTAGTAGTAGTAAAGCCCAGTAAAGCTTGAGTTCCATTTAGATCTCCCATCCATCTAGGCGAACTCCAGAGGATCCTCAACCAGTACACAATGATGGCAAGTGCACACATTGTATTCTGGATTATTATGGAGTGAAATAAGGGGAGAAAAAGAGCCTGTTTTATGAGCTCCACATACAATATAAGCCCATACATCCGTAGTGGCATCCGTAGGTAGGAGTATCGTAGTATTGCGAGTAGATGGGGAATTGAATCCGTAGCTCGTATGTTAACCAAGTGGAGTATTGTAGCCTGGCCGTTGTAGTACCGAGTTGCTTGGTTGGAGAACCCAAAACAAACCACCATCGACTACGAGGAGAGTCAGTACTCCTCTGGCATCGGTTCAGTGCGGACGCTCTCTCGTACAATCTGCTCCAACGCTCGTACGGACACTACAGACACGAAAGATCTCAAAGTCCCCTTAAAAGTGATTTGATTTTGCCCAAACTTTTAACCCTATTTACGAGGGCATTCCATTTAAGCTCGGGGTGAAGAAGAGACACTGTTCCTTCGTGTGCTTGCTTTGCTGAACCTAATTCCCAGCACTTGGGAAAGAAATCCCATAATTTAGGCTGAGTTTTTGCGTGGAATTTGGAACTTTGCTTGGACAATACATGTGTGCGAGCATCCTTTACCTATTGTAGTAAAAAAGGAAGTGGAAATCAGCGAGAGAACAAAGTTTGGGAGCACAAATCCCTAATAAGCCCCTGTTTAACATAATTCAAATTGGCTGCTCCGAAAGCTGTAAGTCGGAGCAAAAGTGTTTTCGTGACCGTTCGAATACATGCATAGGTTGGTTGAATGAATGAATGAGTGAACCTAATTCCGTAAAGTTTGAAAAAAGATATTTCAAAAATTGCAAAGTGTAAAGTTTTGCATAAGCCGCTGCGGAGGAGCTCGAGGATTTTGCAAAAAAAGGATTACACACTCATTGTTAATGTAAGTACAATGCTAGTCGAATTACTCCAACGTGTGTAAGTTTAGGGGGAGGAAGTAGGACTAATCTTTTAATGTTTAAGCCGGTTATTATTGCCCGCAATAAAATAGAGTTCGAAGTCTCAGACGTAGGCTCATAAATACTTACCAACTTTTGCCCAAATAAGCAAAAGAAGGCACGTTTTAAGACTCTGATTCACACACCGCCATATTTACATATGGTGAGCACACTTGAGCCATTCTCTCCCCTCAATAAAAAAATTGTACAATTACAAATAAAAATTGTTGTGGTGGAGGGGAGAGAAACTAGTCAGTTGTGACTCATTAAGGTTTGAAAATCGAGAGAAATATTGGCGTGTAAATGCTCTAGGCATTTAAACCTGCTGAAAGGAACAATAAAAATATATTTCCAGACATTAAAAAAATGCGAGGTTTGCATTTGCAAAAAAATAAGCAAAGTGAACACACGAATGAACTATTTGGATTGGGCATTAAATGCATTATATTGTCCTGAGTAATGCTGAATTTAAGTGTAAATATGATTGTCATTTTGTCATATCCCTCCATTCAAATTGGCGTCCCCTCGCACCATTTCATTTCATATTCAAACCCCTTTAGGCTTTCTTTTGCATATCGCATATGAGAAAGTATCCTTTGTTTAGATTCAAATTCAATTGCACAAAGTAGCATTTCCTTCCTCCAATTGAATTCCATTAGGGTAATGGATTTTACAAAAGTCTAGAGTCGAGTTTGATCCACAAACCTGGTTTTGAAATGAGATACTTATTTTTGTCATTGTCCCGTTTTGTCACATTTAGAGAAACCTTTGAATTGCTCAAGTTGAAACGGTTAGTTTTACAATATCTGTAATTATAAGGCGAAGAACAAACAAGATTGACAAGTTGAGGATTGAGGGGGAGATAGGTAAGTCAAAGGTCATTAAAATCAGACCCAAATACTTACCATCGAGAGCCTAATAAATCCTGTCAATGCTTGACTGAATACTCATACAGATTCCAGATTCGCCCATCGGATTGCAATCATTTTTGTGAAGAATTTGGAGCCGTCTCTCAAGTACTTTGAGTTTACTTTGTAGGTAGGCACATTGTATCGTACTAAGGATAAGACATTTAAGGAGAAAAAGTACCAACTAGTTTTAATTATCTCGAGGAAGAAGGTTGACCTAATGGTCTATTGGTCATCATCTCTCAAGTCTGAACATTGCTCAGATGAGACCAAAAAACTCTTCAAAACTCATCCCATTTTGACTCAATTGACCTGCAAAAAACAAGGGTTGTTGGAATGAAAGAAATTAATCATTTTTGGTACTTTGTATATTCAAACATTACTACGAGGTACGAGCTAGAGTACTTAGGAGGAGGATGGTCGAGGATTTGAGGGGTAAATGTTTCACATTTCTTGAGAAATTGCACTAATCGCATTTAAGAAAAAGGTACATTTCTAGAAGATGATAGATTTCAACAAAGGTTCAAAGGCCCTCAAAGGTACAGAGCACACAAAAGTACATGTTAAATAGGATTGTAAATTGTAAATTTTGAGGGGTAGGAATTTGTGGGTTTTATGGAGCGGATTATGAGCAACTGGCGACAAGAGCCAGGCGAGTTATATGCTCTCTCTTGAGGGGCGTTCCTCATTTCATTTTTATTCCGTTTTGTTTCATCTTTTTTTATCTCTCCATTTAACTCTTTTTTGGGTTTAACTGCCCACTTGTAAATATTAGTCAGAGTGGTCGCCCTACTGTGTTTGTCGCGACTTTTGGGTATGAAAGTGAGTTTATGCTCCATATTTTTATTGCAAAACTCTCTCAAGTAGTTTTTGTTTTTTCGCAGAGTGAATTTTGCCCATTTGTCTCCAAAAAGAGGGGTCATTTAGTGCACAAAAAAATTCTAGGGGTATCAATCACCTCAGGAGGAGGAGGAGGCAATGGAGCAATACTCTTAGCTCGTTTTTGACAATTTTATGATCTAAATTCTAAAAAACAGCATAGAATTTCATACCATTTTGTCGCAATTTTTATTAGGGGATTGACATTTCCTCCTGGCTCTCCAATCTCCTCTCAACTCCTTTAACCTAGGCCATATTTATTATCCGAAGGTAGATTAGACATTTTGCTCATTTTTAGACCTAGCAAAACCTTACCTAAAGCACCTACGAGTATTTCCCAGAGTTTGTCAAAGGAAAGTCAACCTTATTCCATTTATTTTGTCTTTGAAGTGGGGGGATTGAGTACCCCAGAACCCATTCAACTTATCGATTAAGTATTCGAGATTGAGAAAGTATTGTACGAACTCCTCAATGCAAAACAATGGAGGTTTTTGTTTTTTAAAGCCATTTTTTCCACTCAAACAGTCTCAAACAGTCTTGGGTTGATTACAAAATGGAAATTGCATTGAAATTCCTCTTCGTAAAGCCCAACTAATGCTTCGATTAGCTCAAGATTAGTTTTTTGGAAGCATAAAACCACCAAGGACTGTGGCTTTTTTGAATATTAGAATTATTGCACATGTAAACTACTCTTACCTATACTAATACATGGAGGAAGGTGATTGATAAGGGGGGAATTGAGTCTAATTGCATTCAGCGATCTCGTTTCCATTTTTCAAATTTTTTACACACGTAGCATATGCATAGCTCCATAATCAAATCAATCAATATAGTAAGAGTGTATTAGAATGATTGTTACAATACGCAGATAATCCTCCGCCTCCGTAATTCCTCCAATCTGCAAAATCACAAATCATTTTATTTTTTTCCTCGTGCTTCAACCTCCTCCAATGCTTGAGGGCAGGTGTAATCAAAGAAGGAAGATGTAACCGCATTAGGATTCCTTAACCAATCTTCCAATTTCTCTGATTTCAATTCCTCCTCAGTACTAATCTCTGGATTATTAGATGACTATGTAATCTGAGCAAAATTTGAGAGTAAATTGCACGATCTAGCTTAAAGGAATAAGGAGGTTTCTACTACCAAGTCGTGTTCCGATCCTCATTAGCTTTATTAAGAAATTGGTAAATTTGTAAACTGGGCCTTAAGAAAAAGCAATCATTAATTTGAGCATTTGTCAGTGGCTATATTATTATATTGGAGAATAAGGAGGAGTATTCTTTAATATTCGAAAATATTCATTGATTATTCGGGAGTACAATAGGGAAATATTTTAGTTCGAGCCAAAAGAAAGTGTCCGAAATATGCAGTTCAATCATCATTCGAAGGCTGTCGGACGAAGAAAGAAAGGTGGCCCATTGGAGGAGGATTATTGTCCAAAATGAATGCGAGTGAGCACACTTCATTGGAAATTCATTGATCAAACTTATCTTCATTTATTTCACATTTCTTCCAATAAAAGAGAGCTTTCTTTACAAATCTAAAAGAGAAATAAGGCCCAAAAATAATACATGAATCCGAAATCCGGCGGATTAATCCGATATAAGTTCGGATCCGAAATACCCAATCCGAAGATTTAAAATCCGGATTGGGATTCGAAAAATTCGGACCCGAAACGGGTTAGTATTGAAATGGGATGGGTTTGAATGTTAAAATTAGGACATCCATCCCAACAGATTCATCCAAACAATCCCACGGATTTCAGTCCCCCATCCGATCCACTTGGGATCGGATTGAAATTGATTCGAATCCAATCCTCGCGTTCGGATCCATCGGATTGAATCATCCCCCATTAATCCCAATCCGAACTTACGAATCCCAGTTCAATCCGAGTTCGGATCGGATTGGGGTTATAAGCTTCGGATCCCCAGCCCTAACTATAATGAACCGAAGACTCAATGCTAAAGCCTTATAAAAACCGATATCTCATTTGGAATTAGTAATTTCAATGCTTGTAATATCCAACTAATCCCCTCGACTTCCCCCAGACTGATCATAAGATGGATATCTATCTTTCTTTCTTCGTATTTTTGCTTACCCTACTTTAATAATAACTTGTAATATCCGTATATTGTGGATTGGCCCATCCATACATGATTTAAATTACTCTCTAGACTCTACTTATTTCTCTAGCTGAACAAAACTCTAATCTTCTAGCTGAAATAATATCTAAACCCTAGCTTTCCTCCATATACTTTGTAATATACCTACCCAAAGATAAAAGTTTTGGTACAAGACTTATTGGGCAAGTTGATCAACATTTGATATGTTATTTTGGATTTCATCTCATCCTCGGCCAACTCGTTGAAAGTGCAGATCTGCAAAGATAATCCCTTCCGACGGCTACCTCTCACATCCCCCAATATCCTCCTCCAACAACCCTTTCTTAAATTACTTTTTCCTCCTCCTCCTCCATGTCCATTCCTTAAATTAAGAGAAGCGCGAGAAGAGAGAGATTGAGAAAGAAATAAAGTCGTGGACTCGGAGGTATTCTTCTACCACCACTCTCCTCTCGAGAGCCACTTCGGAGGAAACTTTTCCTTTGAATGATAATCAAAAATCAAATCCAATCTGCCCTTATCTATGCAATCTCATAATTGAAATCGACATGCGGCTGCTGCGGCCGTTCAATTATTTTTTTCTATTTGTTGTACACAGATTTACCTCGGAGGAATACTACTATAAACCTTTGTATTGTCGCATATTACTATTTGTATACGTCGAGTATTGTCGCACATACATACAAAGTATAGTGAAAGAATGCAAACCTCAAACCAGTGGAAATGACTTGACTTTTAAAGAATTTAAAGGCCCTTAAAATGGCTTTAAAACCAGAGTTTAAAATGCTCAATTTTGGAGCATTTTGCGATTAGAGTTTAAAGGGAAAGTATACCTACTCACAATCAAAACTCTCGATAGATTAGAGTAGGTACTTTTGCATGCAAAGCAGTGGGCAAAGCACTTTGGGTTTGTACTTTGAGATAATAATAAGTACATGGCTCAAAAGGGTTAAGGGAGAATGAGCAACTAGGCTATATGGCTTAAGATTTAAGATTTAGCTTTTGATTTCTCGTAAGGTGGCTTATTAATTGCACTGCCAACCCCTATATATGCATGTGCACTCTCTAAATAAATATAACCTTTACCAGGCCACTCTCTTGAGCGAGAATTAATCTAAATTCTTGAGGTTGGGGAATTAATAGGCTTAGGAGGACCTCGAAGGAATGGATTTTTGAAAAATTAATTGAAATGGTACTCTTATGAATACTATTTGCATTTGGGAGCACATTTAATTATAGATCTCCTCGCTTCCTCCACCAATTACACGATATATGATACATTACATTGCATAGTAGTTAATTGTGAATTTAAAAACAAGGGCCATTAAGGCGATTAAGCAAGCTGGGTCGTAAAAAGGGTGTGCTTTTGATTGATTCAATCTTGGAATTGATTCTTGTAAGCTGCTGATGCTAGAATTACAAGGGTAGATGAGGAGTTTGAGGATTCATAAAAGTCAAATTCAATTACTTTTGGTTGATTGGGTCGAAAGTCGATCCTCGAAGGATTCGAGGAGACTTTTGAACACTGCTTTCAATATGGCTATTGACTTTTGGAGGAGTTATTAAATTAAATTAAATACGATCCAATTGCATAGGTTCATTTAAATTGTCTCGTTCACCTCCACTTCTCCTCCTCCTCCTCCTGGACTCGGCCTTTCTTCACTCGAGTAAATTTGATATTCCAGGGTTCATCTGAAATTTGAAATGCAAATTCACATGCCTAAATAAGATGTTTCTCATTCTGTGTGAATACTCTCGAGTTCTCGTACTCATTCTGAGAGTAAATCTTTAAAATCTCATTATATAATTCATTAGAAAACGAGTCTTTTGGAGAGAACTCACTGAGGCGTACTCGCACATATTCTAATCTACTCGGAGTACGTAGTAGATCTAGTATTTTTGATACAAGTACACAGAAAAACAAGTAATATTGCTCTGGCTCATGTAATAGTGTGTTATTAAATGAACCAAACCCTCCTCCCTCCTCAGATCTTGAGCATGATGAGTATCAGCTGATTTTAAAGCCGGATAATTTATCTACGAGCAATCCATCAGCACTCTGAGTTGAATCTGGTCGAGTCTATTACTCGTACTCGTAATTCTGGGATTTTATGTGCAGGTAGAGTAGCATTATGACCGGCTAGAGTTGAAAAAGTTGAACTTGCAACTCTTGCAAGTTTGCAACAATGGCTATATGACTTGGAGGAGTGTGTGTGGAGAGTTGTAGGTGCTTGAGAGCATTAAGGCTGCAGGATGGATTTAAATTCAATGGTTATAGTGCAGTGCTCGCGGAGCTCATCCACTTGAGAATTCTCCTGAATTGACCGGGAGAATTTCCGAGTTGATTTCCGCCATATCTGAGGCTCAGATCAGCCGCCCTCAAAGTTCAACTCGGAGTTCAAGGAATAATTGGACTTCCCCTCGAAACTTTTAATGAACCCTAGTGTAAAAATATTTGCAATTGCACTAATACTACGGATAGCCAGCCATTAAGACGCCGCTTTTACACTGCAATTTGCGGATTTGGTTTAAAAATGTTTCATTAACTACTCCCTCCTGAATGTAGGAGA
>JAAZTK010000746.1:0-17743 GCA_036507255.1 Megalothorax incertus
CGGAATGTTAGGGATCGGAATGTTAGGGATCGGAATGTTAGGGATCGGAATGTTAGGGATCGGAATGTTAGGGATCGGAATGTTAGGGATCAGATGAGGTATTGATACCTCATCTAGAATCCTCCTAAGTAGATGATAATCCTTTGAAATTTCTTTATCATCGGGTTCATAAACAGTTGATATCACAATTTTGCAATGTTTTGGAATTTTTCCTGGAAGCCATGCCAGTTTGTTGGCACCGGAAGCCCCAGTCAACTGATCCAATGAGTCTAAAAATATGAGAAGAGGTTGCTCTGCCGTTCCCACTGTTAAAAGTTGCTTGAAATGAGCTGTCAAAGGCACTAAATCATCTGGAATTTCCTGAAATATATTTACTTTTAATATTTAAATCGATATATGGATACTATTTAAGGTAAACCTCCATTGGGAGCATAAAATTGTAAGAGATTTGCTGGCAAAGTGAAATTAGCATTGGAGCAAGAGCAGATGAGTCTGGCGTTGTCCCCAAAAAACGGAGAATTAGTAAAGGAACCGCACCATTCCGCTCCTCTCTGAGCCATTGGAAACTCTGAGCTGCTAATTTAGCCAAGAGCGAAGTCTTGCCACTTCCTCCTCGTCCATACAGCACCTACAGGTATATTGTAACCAATTCTCGTATTTCAAATAATTTAATTAAATTTTATTCACAATCGGTTTGTCATCTTCCCCCAAAATATAGCTCTTTCCCTTGATTAGCGACTCCTCGCGTCCATAAAAAACCTAATAAAGAATTAGAATAGACCTATATTTAAAGGTATGTTTAAACTTACTTTGACAGAGTTGTTACACGCATGAAGATGCTGGAGGATTTCCGTTACTTAAATCAAAATATTTTTCACATTTTATAATACCGATAAAAATATAATTATATACTATTGATATATTATTAGAATTAGATCAACCTTACCAATAACACCCTGAGCGGAGCTGTCCTCTTTTCTCATAGCCCTTAATTGAATATATTTTGATTATTGTAGAATTTGAAAGTTTACAAAGTTTACCTGTCGACGAGCTTGGTGATATTCCGATAAAAGTGAGCCAAGAAATCAGCAAGATACTCTGAATGTGTCCCAGCGTCAATTCCCTGTAAAAGGAATATATCTAAGATGGTATATTAAAATGATAGCATCGAATAATTTTTAAGCTAATAGTATTATATCACACCTCTCTTCCCATCCATTCAACGGTATATCTTTTAAAATAATAATTTAATAAAGTTTAAGAAATAGAATAAACCCTTTAAAAGATATGGAATACTTTTGAAGGTTTGATGCTTCCAGTTTATTAACCAGACGCTCATCCCTCAGATTGCTGAGAAGACGCGAAGCTTCAGAGTCAATCCCCTACGAATACATATGTTTATTAAATCAGGGTGAGATGCGAAGAAAGTACAATAGATTAATATACCCGATTGATAATATCCACATAATTTGAAGCCTTTTTGATATTTTGAAGATTGATGTTATTAATGTAACGGATATAACCGAGGCAATGCTGCTTTGTGCCCTCCACATTGAGAATCCCGTTGATGACCTCTCTTTCAGTGACTGGAAATTCCCATATAATTGTATATTTCCAACTATTCCCAAAATATATTTACCAGACATGAAATAATTATGCATTTGATCTGCCGTCAATGTCCCATTCACAAAGCTTGAATGAGCAGCCTTCCTCAACAGTTTTTGCATTTTATTCAAAGTGTCCCACCTAAAAGTAAAGGCAATTAAATTAAAAATCTTGAATTTAAATCCGTTTTTTATTACCAAATGGCTTGATCTTGCGATTGAAGTTTGGGATTTCTCTAAAATAAGCATCAAAAATGATTTCCGAAATAGAAGGATCTATGCATCGGACCTTGTTATTAAAGTTGACTAGGATGGATGAGATTGGCTGAAGAATGTAGACTGGCGGGACACAATTTGTATCTTTTTTGTACCATAGGTCAAGGAGATGGGTGTCTATTCCCATCTGGATCAGAGATTCCCTTAAAAGTTGAAGCTCGGAACCCAGGATGAAGGTCGGGATAGGCCGATATCCGTACTTTTGTCCTAGGAAGACCTTGAACAAAAGAAATTTGATTAAACCAATATTGTATGTGGATAATCAGTGTCTGCAATCGATGATATTTCTTTTGCAAACTTGATTCGCATGCATTTAATCAAACAGGAAAACACTTTCAAAGTTATCGATTTAATAAAACTTTTCACTTTCCTATACTTTTGCAAATATAGTGAAGTTTGCGCTGTGAACTCAATCAGATAGTTAAGATATAACGATCAAATCATCGAATCTTACCACAAAATTCGGACCCATGGACAATCTCTGACAATTGATGATCTCTTTCATGCACAACTCCGTCTGTATAATTCAAAATATCCAGTACAGTATCAGTACAATATATGAAATTTTAATGAAAAATGATATTTATGAGTAGATAATTCTTCAAAATTTTTTTCTCTACCCCAGGTCAATTAAACTTACGGTCATATGATCGTCAGTAGCCTCATCTCTTACACCCCAACGCATGTCCACAACCTTTGACCCGTAATAAAATTATATAAAATTTAAAACTTCCAATTTTGATCATCAGAATCCCCCTACCTGGAACTCTAATCCATGTTTCTCCCTGCAATATTCTTTGATCTTGGGATAAACTTCGGCCTACAATATTAAAATTTGCAAAAGTGCTATTTATAAAAAGATGCGTCTCCTACCATCAAAGTATTTCTTTCCATTGCCGTGTCTGATTTCAGGTTATACAAGATGCGTGTTAGATCAATACTCGATTAAGAAATTTGCAATTTTTCCAATAGATTCTTACCCGTAAAAGTAGAGCTAGTAAAAATCCGGACAATCTTTGAGCTAACCGGAGGCAGATCATCCAAACACCCGACGAATATCTTGTCAATCGTTCGATCGTCCATATTTATGCTTCAGTCGAATGCAAAAGGATCAAGGAATTGCAATGTTCCTCCAAGACTCGCAAAATGAATAATGCCAGAAAAATCTGAACCTCCCCCGAAAAAAATCCCCCATTGTCTCCTAACTAGCCTGAATTTCCCCCCATTATCCGAATAAAGACATGTATGAAATTTTGCAGGTACCTACTTGAATGGCAAAAAAGGTTTATCGATCAATCAATCAGTTCCTGGAAAGTTCTTCAGCAAATTCTCATCAATAAAGTCAAATCTCGTTTATTTATTGTACTAATATTTATATTCAAGTAAATTATACAATTTATTTTGAAACATTTAGATATAATTTGTATTCACTTTGGCCATGCTTTTAAAATTACCTAACTATCGAACCTATAATTTGCATTCAAGACTTAATTATAGGACTAAAATGGTTTAGAATTTGAAGCAATGTACATAATTTTTATATCTGGTATACAGTTTATATATTTCCCATTAATTAAAGGTAATCTCTGCCAAAGTATTATATTTGTAGGCAATCTCTATTCGACAACAGCATTAGATTTAATAAATATTTCAAACATTTTAGTATTATTTCGCAGAAATTGTAATATATTTTTTATCGTAACAAACTGAATACAAAAATTCAAGGCATTCGCATTTCAAAATTCTCAATTCATCTTATAACACACTAATTTAAATCTGAAGTCTAAATTTGAAGATCTAGTAAAATAACTATTACTACAAATGGTATTATATTTAGTTATATTACATAATATTAATTATTATGGATTTGACATAGTCTTTTACAAAAGATCTTTTTCTTATATCAATTTATCAAACATACTAGAATTTCAAATTTTTATCTAAAATCTCCGTAAGTTTATATTTATTTGACTAAAAACAATTTACGATATTTAAATATATATCTTAAATAACTTTAAATCTCTACTAATCAAGTTTTATTGTTCTCGTTCGAAGTTTCTTTTTGCGTATTTCGTTTACGAGTATTTAATCCTATAAAGTATTGTATTTAAGATTCATTAACCTCCCATAAAAAACATAAGCTTCATTTTTTTAAAAATGACTATCATTTCTCAATTAAAAAATACAGTATTTTAGAAAACGGCAAGAAAAATGAAATGTTTGAGCTCGACTATACCTAAATTCAAATAGAAAAATTATATGCGTTGAAATAAAAATAAGTCTTCATTTCCTCGACTAAAAAAAACTCGATCCGAAAACGAAACTCCGTTCAGTCTGTACAAAATTAATTAAAATCAGGGCTCGTAGATATAGGTAGAACTCGAAGAATTCCCCTTTTTAATCCCAGCTAGTGCAAAATTCTCTCCAGCCTTGGCTCCACCCTGACTCCCTCCCAATTGTTGAGGGAGGATTGGCTTACGAAGGACCTGAGGCTTTGAAAACACTGCAGGTCGTCCCTCCCTTTCAAAATGATTAATTTTATCTTGGGACTTTGCCTTACTCTCGGTAAGGGGTGGGTTGAAGGTTGATTGAGGATTATGTGGTTGAGATTGAGACCGGAAATATTGTGGACTTTTATTTCCTTGTGGCTCTTCTTGTTCCAGAAGGGGGGAATGCCTTCCAAATAGTTCACGTGTATTCTGGTAATGATGATAATCATCTTGGAACCCTTTCTTGCCCGATTCTCCATTCTTTACACCAGTTCCAACTCCTCCCGTCGTAGGAGTTTGATTCTTTTTAAGAGTACATTGATTTTGTTTTGCAAAGCATTCTGCCATTGCTATATTTGAATCTGGGGAAGAGTCTGGTGTTGTCACAGGGCTTCCAGAGGATGATGTCGAGGAGGCAGGGCTCTTTCCTCCGCTTGAATCTGACTTTTCCCCTTTCTCAAGACTTGTCCCAACTTCTCCTCCCCCCAATGAAGATCCCACAGGGAGATCCATAACAAGATCAGGTGTATGGTTGGATCTAGATCGCATTTCCCATAATTGAATATTTGATTTTAGGTTGACTTTTTTCCCAAAATCTTCAGATTTTGATTGTGATTTTGAAGGGAGTGAATATTTCCCTTGTGAGCTAAGCTCTGTATAGCTTTTAATTGTGACAAGAGGTGTAGAAGATTTTGGAGAACCTTTAGCTTTTGGCTCATGAATCGTAGTCGGTGGAGAATCTTGCGGCTGCGGTTCAGGGACGTCTTCATTTTCAACCGTCTTTGGTGTGGAAAATGATAGGGAAATCCCACGTTCATCCCCCTCGCTTCCACTTCTTTCTGAGATTAGTATGGCTTCTCCTGTATCTTCAAGGAATTGAGCCTCATCATCCTCTGGAATTGGTAGAGGTGCAGTCTCTTCAGAGAGGAGGTGGAATTGTGGGGAAGCGGAAGAAGGAGCAGGTGGAGGTGGACTAACAGAAAGGTCGTCTCCGAATGAATCTGGAAGGGATTTGGGTTCGAGGTTTTGATCCTAAAAAAGGAATTGAAAATGTGAATATTTACAATGTACAAAATAGAAGCGGAAATTGTCCAGAATATATTTAAAATGTCATTTATTTTATAGATTCAATAGCAATTAAAAACACAAAGTATAATAAATCAGCATAATTCTAAATAAAGGCGTATGCGAACGTATAACGTCAAATAAAATTAAGATTAGGTCACTTTTTATAAAGATCTAAAGATAAATGTCAACAAAAAGGTACAAAAACATGCAAACAAAATAAAAATAAACAAAATGCACAGATTAAGATGCGGATAGAACGTCAGGGAGTCAAGTCCAGGTCAGTTAAGAGCGTTTAAACTGGGGTTTCAACTACCTCTTCCATCAACGCTTCTCTCCAGACAGGCTGAGCTAGCTGAACTTCATTCGAGACAGATTGACTCCTTTGATGTGCTCTCGTACAATTCTCTGGAGGTGCCATGACCCGCTGTTGATGGCCACTCCCTCGGTTCAAAGGTAGAGAATGCTGTCCGCTCACCACTTTCGAGTGATGTACCCCCCAATGTGGCTCCCTTTCAAGCGAACCAAATTCAGAAGGGCTTTCAGGAGAGGTTGAAGACGCGAGAGATTCTCCTGAGACTGCGAGGAACGAGTTATTTGACCCTGGTGAACCTTTAGGCATCTTAACTTGAAGGTATCTCTGACCCCTGTGTTGCTGGGGGTGTTCAGAATGTGAAGAATCGAGGGAGAGAGCTTTTGGTGCGGAAAGGAAAGAATCGCTAGCTGTACGCATACGGGAATTTGTATTTGGTGTAAGATGAGGACCTTTGGGAGTTTCTTCTCGGTGGCTACGATCCTCATCTCTAATCTTTATCAAAATGTATTTGTCAGGAATAAGCCCATCAATTCCATTAGCACTTCCTATAAAAATAGTCAAAAATGGAAATTTAAAAACACATTTTTAAGAATATTCTTTTACCTTTCCACCAATCAGAAGACACTTGACTGTATAGGGTGACAGTTTCTCCTTTTCTGAAGCTAACCTCCCTCGGGGATCTCGCCATAAAGTCGAATTGGGCAATGGCTTCCAAATATTCGGATTCTAAGAAAAAAATTTAAACGCCAAATCAGATTTTATTCCTCCAAAATGAGAAAAAATATTGAAATAAAGATTGTAAGTCCTCAAAAACAAGTAAATTAAATAAAACAAAATAAAACTCACTCCCAAATATACTCATATCTCGATCCTTAATAAAAACTGAATCTGCGAATGGGGATGGATTTTTAAAATACAAAAAAATATATAAAGAAATCAAATCTTAAATAAAAATAAATAATAACTTTAAAATCTACAAATTTCATACCATCTTCAGATGGGCATATTTCAGAATCCATCTCTTCAGACTGGTCATGTGGCGCTTCTCCTACATCCCCTTCATCTGGGTCTTTGCTAATGTATTTTTCATAGAGAATTCCTCCATCATCCGAAGGGAATATATCTACAATGCAATTAAAATAATTTATTAATAAAACATTTAAATTTTAAAAAATGCGAATACCTTCAGCGTAAATGATGACATTCTTGATGAGTTCATTCACAAGATTTTGATATTGAACTTGATCCTTATCCTCAGGAACTGGGACTAGTGTAGGGCCAAAACAAATGGCTAGATTGTACATATCCATCATGTTTTCATCCGAATATTCTGACAAGCTTAAAAAATATAAAAAATATAAATTTAAACCCAGAATATCTTTAATAAAAAAGCCTACTGGTTTAGGAAGGCAAATAGATATCGTAGGACAACAAATACAGGTCGAGGGAGTGACTTCATGAGCTCCTTCATTCGAATTACAAACTGTTGTTTCGACTCGAGTTCTGTCAATTAAATTAAATTCAAATTAAATGCCTTTCCGTAAATTAAATTAAATTATAAACAACTTACGCGAAAGTTCCATAAACTGGTCGAAGAATACCAACGGAAATAGAGGTTCTCGCAATTCTAATTAATTTACAATTATTTTTTAAACGGTTTCAAAGCTTAAAATTGAAATAAAATACCTCGTAAATATAATTTCAATACTCCTCCAACTGAATTGATATCGGAGGCGTCAGTCATATCAGCCAGAGGATCCTCTCCTCGTTCAAAAGCTTCCTTGAAATTATTTATTTCAACCTGGGATCCTGACACTCTAAAGATCCCGTGATGTTGGAGCCCTACAAAAAATACGAATCGAATTCACATTTTAAAAGAGTTCATTTTTCATATAAATCCTTAATATTAATATATTTTACCGAAAAGATTAATAACGCGAATACAGGATTTAATAACGAGAGGGATCTCTGTATTTGTCGCATCTAAATAATCTTCCAAACTTCCACCAAACAACCTCGGAATCCCCATGTTTTGAAGTTGCCCAATCCTTTTCCTCCGCTGCTTTCTGGGCTGTGAAGCAGTTGATCCTGCCAGGGAAAAGATAAACATTTCCATTTAATTTACAAGCTTGATGAATAAATAAAGAGATCTAAAAATACTAGGATCCACAAGGTCAAGCCCTTGTTGAATTGAAATGTGAAAATAAACACAGGTTACAAAATACTAACCTGTTAGAGCTAAAGCTGGAGAGGATCCCCCGTCTGTTTCTCCGAGGATCTTGCGAATATGATCATATTTGGCTTGCAGTCTGGAATAATTAAGTATTAAATATACACAAATGTATAGCAGGGGTATTTATGTTAGGCAAATAAATACCTAAAAATCCTATTGGTTCCCAGCATATAATCGCGGAACTTGGCCAAGTGGAATTCATCCGTCTCGTGTCGATCTGTCCGCATTTTTACAAGAGCTTGTTCGCTTGGCTTTCCAATCGGTTTATTTACATCCTCGAAATATGGAGTCGTGTCCCAATCTGATGCTGTGAGCATTCCCACTTTGAATAAATAAAATAAATAAGTTATAATTAAAAGCAATGCAATATATAAGGTATTTAAATTACATAGCGAATTCTCAGCAGTCTCAAGGGTCTTCCAAAGTTCGTCAAACTCGGTCCTCAACGTCTCCAATCTCCTATGCAATTGGATTAGGCGCTGTTCCAGCTCTTGCCGTATAAAACCATTCGCTTCCAGCTCGGCTGGCTCACTCAAATCCACCTAAAGTTCAAATGAATCTCAAGTAATGGATTTTATTACATTGCATTGTTTTAAATCGGACAAACCTCTTCAGACTTTCCCAGAATTGGAGGTTGAAATTCAAATTTTTTTGGCATTATGAAGCAGCTATTGTTCGCTTCCAGGAACCGTTGTTTATCCAGCCGAGCATCCATTGACACCATGAATTTTGAAAGGCTTTTTTGGAAAAAAATTTAATTAATATTTTTTAAAAAAATAATCAAAAACTATTACTTTTCAATATTCTCCTGATAACTCCTCTTCATCTGCTCTTGGGTTGACACGTACATGGAGAGGGCACGGCTTATACATTGGTAAAATCCAAGATCCATACAATCAATCAGATCCGAGAGATCATCAACAAAATATTTCTGGAGGCATGCATTTGCAGCATCCATAACACAAGATATACTCATTTTTGGATTTAAGGGCCTTAAATTTCGCATCAGTGTACTTTTTCCTCCTCTTTTCAACTTCTTTATCAACTAGCCGTATCTTTTTGGACCTTTCCCATTTTTCCTTTGGAATTGCTTCCATCAATTTTGCTTTTTGAGCTTCGACAATCTTCATCTTTGACTCGGTTTGCCTGTACTCAGTCTGATAAGAATTAAAAGTCTTTGTAGAGGTGTGGAGTTCGTGGAGCACTTTTAAAAGCTCTTCATGTGCTTCCATTCCGATTTCTCTGCACTGTAAATCAAATATCGTAATTAGGATTTGCATATCATAGTAATATATCGTATATAAAATATATTACATTTTTATAGACTCGTTGAATATCATCAGCGCTTTGAGCAAAACGCTGTGTAATGTGTGTAGAATAGATTTCGGCTAGTAGAGAATGCTCTTTGCTTTGTTTTTTCGTTTCGGTAATCAGCTCTTGCCTTTGAAAGTAAAATAAAAAAAAGTATCAAGCTTACGATTCAAAATCCATATTCAAAGGCAAACTCACCAGCAATTAGACACCGAGAATAACGTCATTTGGTCCCTCCTATTGGACAAAGAAAAATGAACGAAATGATTAATTGATCCAGAGGTTATGTATGCTTCCTTTCAGATATATAAAAATCCATAAATATTGAATATAATAAAAACATCTTCCATTTCTCCTATATTCCGTAAAATCCGTGACGGCATAGCATAGATTTATTCCTTCACAATTCCCCTCGAACCTCAACAATCCTGCAGTATAATGTAATGGCCAGGAAATGGAGGAAATCGATTCCAATTTGCAATTTCTTCTCATCTAATACTTTCCCTGCTTTCTCTCCAGCCTAATCCCCCTCGGCTTCCTAATTTTTGGGAATTTCGGCACCCAAAAAACTTTGCCCAAACTTTCCTATCTTTTTCAAAGAAGCTTATGTCCTTTGTTTATTTCCTATAATAAAGTTTATATCAAATATATCCTAATATCTAATAAAAGAGCTCGTTTACATTTGGTATATAAGAAAAGTTTTAGAACTATTTGATTAATAGATATGGAATATATCTGTCCCAACTGAAACTCGTACTACTGTTAAGTTTAGATCTCATTCGTAGTACAAGGCTACGAGATGACCTTTGCCTTTCAAAAGTGTTCACCGTTTAGTTTACACTTGGCTGAGCATTGCAGTCCCGGAATGTGGGGGTGTGGGCGGATTGCAAATTGGAAAAGTAAATCTAGGGCTGTTGGGAAGAGCCCTCCAGTTAGACCTTATATCTCCCATACTAATCCTGGTATTGGCTAAAGACATTCTGTGGAATGGAATGGACCTGTTTTTTTGCTCGGGTGTTCTGAATGGGTGAAAACTTGGATCTAATTTGCAAGGCCAATTGATTGAGGAAAAACCAAATCAGATATTTCGAATTCGATGCCAAACAACTTTTTCCACTTTCCATTTCAATATTAAACTCGGCCACTACCACTTACTTTTGCTTGACTTCCTTATGGCGTAGTGAAAGTGATTTGGCCAATTTATCCAGGGCCTGAAAAATACAAAATAGAATTAATTTTTCAAAAAAAAATAAAAAAAGCGCCAACCTTGGAACTTTCCATTTCCACTTCGGCCCTCTTCCTGAAGAAATCCTGGAGCTCATTGGCGAGGGTGACCTGCGTCTCGACCCGATTATCCAAACCTAGAATCACAAAAGAAGTTGATTTGTAATGAATAAATGATATGAAGGTTAATTGTAGAAGAGTCTCTGTAATCTTTCTGGCTAATTAATATTAATTAATTGAACTATTCCTCCGGTTCCTGTCAAAAATATATACATGAATATTAAATCCACCTCAGAATCCTCGCAAATTTTAGCAAGAAACTTGAGGCTTGAGCTTTCCATTTTGGCATATTTATTTATAATATCTATACCATCTCGGCGTTTATTGCCGTAAGTGTAATTTAAAATTTCAAGTTTTACTTACATTTCAATTGCTCTGTAAGCTGGAGACGAAGATCTGCAAAGAGCCACAAAAAAGAAGAAAAATATTAATATCATTCCTAGTAAAAATCTCTTATATTTAATTTGATCTTTATGAAAAAAACTGCCGTTTAATATGCAAATTTTATTATATAATAAATCCAATCTTTGGATTGCAAGCAAGATTTGGAAAAAAGCGAGAATTTACGCAGAAAACTTATTTCATCGCATCGATTCACTTCATTCACTCGACTTAAAATCCCTATTTAAAAGTTACAAGGCACAGATGCCTCAAGCCCCAAAATCCCACCGAATCAAAACTCTCAATAACAAGCTTTGTGATTTCCCATCGCCCATAAATCTCTCAAACTTTTTTCACCCGAGGAGAGATTCTTCAATGCAAAGAATATTTACTTTTTCAAGGCTTATTCCAATCCCTATAAAAAAAGTATCACACTCATCTTTAAATGTATCTTTAATGCAGCTCTGTATTTCCGGAAATAAACCTATTTTAGCGCGCATTTTATCCCCGGACAGCTGAGACAAGTTTATTCGCACTTGCTTGGTTTTCGAGGACAAAGGGACTCTGCATTTCCCCCCGAGATGAGTTGCGGAAATGATACGCGATAAAATATCCCACTTGGAAAAATACCCGAAAATAAACAGAGTGTTTACAAATGCAAAAGTTCACCCAAAGGGGAAGGAATTAAGACTTAAACCCCCATTGTAAAATAAACAATGCAAAGAGAATATCCTCCAGATATCTTATTCTTCTCATAAGACCGGAAACAAACAATACGGAGATCATAAATCTTCAATTCCGTTGCATAGCTCGACCTCGATGGGCCAAAAAGAAATCTTCAAATCTAACAAACCATACTCATATACGATAGATCAATAAAGTACTGAGGTCTTCCTTTATTGCAACAATTTCATACCCTTATTTCGACACTTTAGCATAAGCATAGGGGGATATGGACCTCTTAAGTGAGCTGATTCATCCTCGTTAAATGCACCGACCACCCCACCAATTTATTATATTGCTCCTCCGCATCCCTCGCCCTTCCTACAACGTTTTGATGCAATCCCTCTGTATTACTAGAGTTCTAAGCATCTTTTTCCCATTGATATGACTCACTTCCTCTTTTCAAATTAGAATCGTAGCACATTTTGGGGTATTCTAACCAAAAATCTACCACAAAAATCTAAAAAGAAAAAATGGAAATGGGGTGCGGGTTTTGCATTAAATCACTAGATTATCCTTTGAATTTCGAGACGGCTGGGAGATTCCATTGTTGACATTTCTTATCTGTCCTCAGACAGGAGGCGGCCTAACCTCATATCTCAGCCGAAAGAAATTGAGATCAGCATACCTTTACATTTCTCTAGAGTCAATTTATCCCCGTATGAAAACAAGGATCTACGTCGTAGTAGTAGCTCCTAAAGTCCTCATCTACATTCAAAAGATAGTACGCATATATGAACTGAAAGTCTGGAACTTCTACACGGTAAATGAACAAAAAGGCCGGAGGACCTCGGATTAATTTGGAGGAGGACTGCGCAATTTCTAGGAATTCTTTTCCCGTAAAAATCTCCATTTCCTAACTCAGAAATTAAACCAAACTCTCAAGCTAAATTGAGAAATATTCCTAGAAATGGTTTAACAAAGAAAGAATGAAATTAAACTATTAACTTCAAATTTGTCTGTAGTAGGCCCGTAAGAATACAAAGAGAATTCGATTCTGCTGGGAGTTTGTAGGAATTATCAAAGGTATATATCTACAGTCTACACCAGCCAATTCCATTAAAGCAAACTTTGACCTGACAGAACTTGGAGGATCCTATACAAACAAATAACAAGTCGATAAGTAAACCCCAAGTCCGATAAGGAACCATTCTAATTGCCAGCAAGATAGGAAGATCTGGAAGACTCTACAAATACTCCGTATATTATACACCCATCTCTAATCATAAAAATAAATGCCCAACTTTTTTGTACGAGTATACTTGTAGTAGGCTCTATTCTTGAATTTCTTTATCTGCAATCTCTACAATCTTCAAGTGCATTTACCTGTACGAGTCTGGGCGTCAGCTCCGGAATTGACCAAATAAAACAAATTGGAAAAAAGGATATTTTTAAGAGAATAGGAATGCACCAGGACCTAACCCTCCCCATTTGAATCTT
Organism: Megalothorax incertus; assembly: GCA_036507255.1. NCBI lineage: Eukaryota > Metazoa > Arthropoda > Collembola > Neelipleona > Neelidae > Megalothorax > Megalothorax incertus. The sequence goes on from JAAZTK010000746.1 coordinate 13,123, forward strand.
TTTAAATCTTCTTTCCCCTTCCTTTTTCACGAGCCAATTTATTTTTAGAAGCTCTTCTTCATCGCGTCGTGTAAGGGGATCCCCCTTAGTCTTTTACTCACAACCTACTTTTCCCCCATTTCCAGAAAAAAGTTTTAAATCTAATCCTCTCCTAATTATCCTCCTACTCACGGATAGAGCAAAATTAAGGACCTGCATTCAACTAGACTTTAGAACTAATTGAAAGAATGTTGAAATCCCTCCCCCGTTAATTCTTGAAGACACAAATCCGAATTTAAGAAGTCGTAGGAAGGATTTTAAGAAATTAAATGCTAAAATTTAAATCACAAGATTTACTATTTTAATCTGAGAGATTCAAATAATTCCAACAATCCAGGCCGAGTAAGGATTTAATTAGATTTCACCCATGTCCTCCATACACCTCAAAGGGGGCTTTGAATTCTCCCCGACACGACGGTGGAAATCGATTAATTCAATCCTCCAAAACAGAAACATTAAATCCGAGCTTATTAAATGTCAAAATGAAGGAGAAGATGAGCCGAGCTCGAGATGAGAGAGAAAGGGAAATTCTCCCCAACACGACGGTGGAAATCGATTAATTCAATCCTCCAAAACAGAAACATTAAATCCGAGCTTATTAAATGTCAAAATGAAGGAGAAGATGAGCCGAGCTCGAGATGAGAAAGAAAGGGCAATAAATAATTGAGTTTCAGCCAAAGCGGCCCATGTCTTCTTCCTCGGCTATTAAGGGCAAACCAATTTATCATTGCTTTAACTCTCTAGAATTCAAATTCACTGGTCCTACTATTTGTAACAATACAATAATACAATCCCTACCTATCGTACTATTGCACTAGGATAGAATAAGTCTATGCTCAATCCAATTCCTACACAAAACATGCATGATTTGATCTCATTAGCAAAGATTAATATTTCTCTCAAATAGCCCTCCTTATTCTCATCGTCAGTTCGCCCTACAAAGATGAAAGTGCATTCCATCACACACTTCACAAAAGCAATTTATTTCCAAATGCAATAAATGAACTTTATCAAGTCAATCCACTTTGAAATTTGATTGAAAATTAATAAAATTGGCAAATCCCATCAAACTTGATTTGACCAAATTTCAATTAATTTCCCAAGGACTTTTATTTTTAAACATTTCCGTCAAAACCCCCTCAAAAATTGAGGCAATTCTCAAAAAAGGATTTTGATTTAGGTTAAAAAAATCTAATTTATTCCACTGAAATTCAAATAAGCCTTTACTTCTACTGCCTCGCTTTCAATGCATTTTTCCCATAAGAATAATCGAATTTACGCAAATTGTACATTTACATTTTACCCAGAGCACTATGAATCTCATATGCCATTAGTATTACCCAGCCCTAATTAAATCTGTTCATATCCTGCAGAATCCCGCATATTATGAAATAACCCAATTTTATTGTTAGCTACTGCATGTAATTCCTCAAGGTCGATAATCCAATTAGGAAAAATCGAATCCAATGCCCCGAGGATTACTACAAAAAAAATAAAGCCTTACAATCAGCCTAACACATTGAAATCTTTCATTACTCCATAAAAAAATACTTTATTTGATCCCAATCCTCAAATCGTATATTCCGTACTACGAAGAAAGTAAATTCCGTACATATCTGTACTACGAAGAAAGTAAATTTGAGTCATATCTTCATAAAAGATCCCATTCCCGGGTTTTTGACACATTCTACGATCCTCAAATATTCCGTCCCAGTCGACTCCCAATTCCCACAAATAAAATACGAGTATATGTATACTAATCATTAATATACTAGTCAAGGAGGGGGTCGAATGACGTCGTTTGGGGGATTCTAGACTACTCCAGAGAGGATATTTTCATCTGTTTATATCGTAGTATTTGCAAAGGAGTGAGATCGCGTGGGGAATAAAGAGAAAAGTTATCATCATTTCATTTCATATATTCCGTCTCCAACTTTATTATATTTGGCCATTCGTCTGGATGCCCTCAATATACGTACTACGAGTATTCCTGTCAACTCCCCAACAAAACATCTACGTCTCAAATCCACCCATTTACATTTACACTTGCTCCTACTTTATTCGATGCATTACTATTTACATGATTCCATATATCAGTACAATAGTAGTATAAAACTTGTAGGTATTTTTATTTTTATTGCAAATTCCCTCCTCGGCTGGAATTCCCAAAATGGAGTCAAAATATTTATAACCTTTGTAGCCCACAGGTGTTAAAAAACTCTTTCTCAAAATATCAATGAACTTGGATCATTTATACACATAAAAAAATCCATCAATTTAAACCAATTACGCGCAAAGTAAACCCCCCAAAAAAGAAAGGGTTAAGTGCTCAATTAAATTTCTAAAACTGCGTAAGGCAAATCTAATTTCACATCATTCGATGTACAGATTTTGGATGTAAAATAAGCTTTCATAAGCATTTAGGTTTTGCGCATATTAAATTATCCAAAAGCTTTTAAATCCCACTTTGAATTTATCTAACACCTCCTCATCCTCTCCCCGCCGCATCCTACCTACTTGAAATCTAATCTAATAATCTTAAAACCGGATGATGAGATGACGTTCGTTGAATTAACACATCCTTCTGGTCTATTTATAAATTAATGAATTAATTACGCGTATTGAGATACAAAATTTAGATTAGCGGAGGTTAGGGATTTTCAGAGATCTATTTCTGGGATTGACATGAATAATACAGATCTCGGATATCTCCCCTTAATTAAGGTAATGGCCCTTGAGCTGGGGATTTATAGGAGAATCCTGAATAGATGTATAGAAATACTCAAGTACCCGATTAGTTCTTTGCGATTTAGCAGAATCGTAAAGAATGTGCTTTCACCCATATAATAAATCCGATACAAATCCCGACCTTCCTCAAATCTATTAGATTTAATCTAATCCCCCTAATATTCAACCCCCTCAAATCCATTGGGATTTTCTACCCACAAATCCATACTTTCTTTTGCAAGATTAACCAAAATAGATTTTATCCTACTACGAATAATACATTTTAAGGTAAATTGTATTCTCGGAAGTCTAGTAAAAGTATTACAACCCGAGATTCCAAAGCAGAATCCTTTAAGCCTCCAAATGGAATTCTTCCAGTTCAAAGGACAAAGATCAAACTTTTCCCATTTGACCCAATTTCTCCATTAAGAACATCTCCGAACATGAGAACATAAAAAGGGGGTTAGCCCCCTTTTTAGCCTTCCAACATTCTTCCAAAAAAAAGAATGGGTAAACAACTTGGATATGGTCGAAAAAGATAAATTCCGTAAGCCAAGTAAGTACTCCTTTGAGGCTCTTTGAAGGTTTTTTTAGGGCGGATCCTTAATCAATTTGCAAGTATTGGAATCAGCAAAATAAAAACTGTCTATTCTTTCAAATACTTTAATTGCAAATTCTGTAACATCTGTATTCGAATTTCGAATCAAACCCAAATTAATTTAAAAACTTTTCCAATAAATAATGAGCAATTCTACAATTCTCATTTAACTATGTCTTTCTTTTATTCTATTTTTAGCATCATACAAATTCAATTTCAATTTGGAAACATCTTCAAAGGCTTCAAAGTTTTCTACAAATTACAAATTTCAATGCAATACTTTTATATTCCAAAAGCCAGACAAAAATGCCTCTAGTAGACTAACTCTTTTCATCCAACTTTTTCTCTAGAATTTCAAGATATTGAATTTTAAATTCAAAAGACTTTCTTCCGCGTTTGTAAAATGTAAATACCGATATAATATTGAAATACAATTTGTCGCAAATGAAACAAATTCTTTCGCTATTAATTCGAAGTGAATTGCAATTTTTAGCAATATTTGGACCACTTTATTTCCAGTAATTCCGGAATTAAAGATCTTTAAGAAATTTTGCTAGACTAAAAAATCTAAAAACTTATTCAACCTCGAACCCATATATTCCACAATGCTTATTCAACCAAATCGCGATAGAAGAACCTGGAAAACTTTCCCTATTAAAGAGATTTTTAATATTTTTTATTTGCCCAGGCCTTGGAGCCCCTAAAGGACTTTCTCTTTCTCAAGTGAAGGTTGAGGGCACTCTTTCCAACAACTTCCACCCAATAAAGAACTAAAAACTCATTCACCCATAACGAGATTCGCATAAAAGATCTTGGTTTTTGGCAGTCTTCCTTTTCCAGATCCAGAGGACCCCGATCTAGCCAAAGTAAATAAAGCTACTATGCCACGATCTGCGCTTGAATAGAAACAAGTTTGTTAGGAACGGGGTATTTGCCAATATACAGTATTCAGATTATTCGAATTCCAGAAATTCCATTACTTTCCCCATCTAAAAAAACCCAGATCCTTATACATATCTCTAGAATTCAGAGTGTATTACATTAGAGCAATTCGCAACATGAGTTCAAGAACAAGATAAAAGGAATTACATAATCCTTTCCACTCTCGCTTTCAAAAGCGGTCAATTCCAAGCTATACTACAATATATTACCGTATAGCCTATATAAAAACTTAATTAAATTGATCCATTATCTGACCTAATTAGCCTAGGCTCCAATTGCATTGCAGAGATTTAATCATTGGAAGACTTACGAGAC
>JAAZTK010000747.1:0-17725 GCA_036507255.1 Megalothorax incertus
TTTTTAATTATATAGGAGGTTAATTCATTATATTAGGAGGCAAATCTATTATATTAGGAGGCAGATTATTTTTTAGGAGGCAAATTATTATTTAGGAGGCAAATCTATTATTTTAGGAGGTAAATTAAATATTTTAGGAGGCCGGTTTAATATATTAGGAGGTGCCATTAAATGGAAGCCATATTTAATATCCACGAGTCAAATCTCGAATATTTAATGAGATCATTATTAAATAAATACCATATAATATACACTTACATAAACACTTATCCCATATCTGTAAACCTCCATGTATTAATTTTTATATAATTCATTAAAATTAGAAATAATTGTTTGCCAAACACTCGTAAGATATAATTGTGTTCTTAAACTACGTGTCGCCAATTTTAATAAAACATTAATTTGGCCCATTATATAACAAGATAATAATTAGAAATTCATTCTCCAAGAGGCATTCATTTTAGATTTTTATAAACAGCAATTTCTTCATAATTCTTCTCAAGAGGGCTTCCAAATTTGAATTAAACCCAATCATATTGAGAACACTTGAATTTAAATTTTATATTGCATTTAAGGGGTTACAAAAAAATCATTCTTCATTTCTGCTTTCTCTGTCAATTTGAAATTTTAGAGATTGTTTTTAGAGATTGAAAACCAGATTAATTAAAAAATTCAGCTGGAATCATTGAAATATTTTATTCAATTTAAATGTTTTTGGAAATTAATAATTAGTTCATTATTGTATTTTATTTTCAAGACTGGGAATGATTAAAAAATTGACATTTAGGAGATAAGTTAATCGAATAAATATTTGTTGAAGATCAATGCTGAATCTTTCCTATAAGTGTTTAAATTATTGGATATATACTAATATCACAGGAATATTTTGGAATTTTTACGAGGAGCCTGGATATGAAGGCCGTATTTAGATGTTTTGGAAATATTCCTGGAATGGAAGAACCAGGTTGCGTCAATTGAGGAAAAATGGATTTTGTACCCAAATTTCAATAGATTATAGGCCCAGGAATAAATATAATGTACATATCTTTACAGCTCAAATATTCCCATAAATCACAATGATTGGTCAAAGGTGTAAACATTTACATTTGATATATGGTACCCTAATCCTTAGTTAAGATAACAAATTAATTATTTGCCAAATTCTGGGAATTTCATTTCGAAAGTTTAAAGTTCAAGTTTTTTTCAATCTTTTCTACTACGAAATAATGACTTTATCAGCAAATTACTGGAATAAATATAATCTCAGTCAATCATAAATTTTACATTTAATAAATTACAATGGGATTAACAGATTAAAGAGCTTAGAATTTCCCTATATAAAGCAGGGTGCGTCATTTCAAAAAACCCAGTTCTATATATATATATATATATAAATTTTCATTAATTGATTTTTTGCAAAATTTCTAATTATGTTTGGGATAATTCTAATTTTTCTGATTTTGGCAAGTTCTTTTGCTTCTCACGAGGATTTTGTCTCGTCTTATTTCTCATTTAATAATCGGAGGAATGAGTCTGAGGCGACTTTCAGCGTCACCTATCGGAAACAAGATTCAGATTTATCTTTAATCAACGTTCATTTTGATCGAAAAGAACACAGATTATGCTTTTGTGGAATGTACGGTTTTTAATACGGATTTAATTACAATATTTAATATATTATCTTCCATTTTTTTTTACCCACTAGATGGCTTGTATATTACAAAAAAGATTTCTTCGACTCAGATCTTCCTTTTTGGATAACGGATTGGGAATCCTGCACTGCATTTAATACATCCTCCATTTTTGTTAAATCTCTTCGACCTGTGGGGAATCCAGATGATTTTACACAATCATCTATTACCTTTTATGAGGAAACAAGAAATGAAGGGTTAGAACACATATTTTTTGAAAATGTCCCAATCTTTAACGGAACTGGGTTCAAATCCCTTGCTTTGACCGGATCCCAACCACTGACAATATTCACAGGGGAAGACTATGGAGGGTGGACAAAATGCATTCAACCACAACGATTTTTCGAATTGGTTACATATGTGTTTAATATTGAGACAGATCTTGGGATTGATCCAGCGGACATTAAATCAATCAAATTCGGATGTTTTTCAAAGAATATTTATCTGCCGGAAAACTTTTAAATTAGTACATGTAAAAAATTATCGATGTCGTGATATAATTAATAAATTTAAAGAAAAAATTATACAATTCCTTTACGTGCATTTCTCATCGTGTTTTATTAATTTTTTTTAAAATTATTTTATATTGATTTTTAAAAAATATGATTGAAAATAAATGGATTTAAATTAAGGGTAAGTCAATCTTTAAAAGGGAAAATAAGGAGTAGGAAAAATGCTCAAAAACCAAAGTACTTATCGTTAGAATATCGTGTAATAGTATATTACAATTAGGGTTCGGGACTTTATGCATTATATGCATATGCATTTTTCTCCAAATCACTTCCAAACTTTGTAAAAACATCAGATATGACATTCTGATCAAAATTAGCGAAATTCTTATATGCATATATTTTGAGATTATACGCATATTTGCATATTATATGCGTATTTTGGCATTTTCGGCCAAAATAGCAGTATTTTGGCCAATTTTTGAAGGAATTTCGTAAAATAGGAAAAAAATAGGAAAAAATTACTAATATTTTCTAAATTTCACAAAATTAAATTTTTTTTTGCTAAGAAAAATGAAATATTTGTACTTATCAGTTTGCGAAACTCAGCATTTTGTAAAATGCGATCTTAAAATGCAATCTTTGAGAAATCTGGCAACATTTTATTAACATTTTGAGTTTTGAATTGTAGAAAAACCTCCAAAATTCCTAAAAAGGTTTTGTCCACTCTTTAAGCTGGACTATTTCCTGTCTTTGAGTGAAATATTTGAATTTACACACAGCTGGACACTTTTTTGGATTTAATCAAATTTAATTGTAAATTTAAAAATGAGAGTGACCTCCAGCGGGCTACATATCAACATGCCCCATTGGCCTTAGAGTACCATAGGCAAATACCCCATATCCCCTTCCATATGTATGCATTCCTTTGACAATATGTATTACATTCTTTGGATCCAGGCGTTTATTTGGAGGGATGTCATCGCCATCAAACCTGGACCGGCAGGATCCAGGGCCAAAATGCTATGTAGTCAACCTTGGGTCATATATTACCCTACCTATCCTTCAACATGCGCGCCCTAGTGAATGGCCCTGAAAATAAACATATTTTTCAAATAAATCAGGGATGGCTATTGTCCGGATAATAGCAAAAAACATGTCCACCCGGCTAGCCGGTGGACAGTGGCTAGCCACTGGCTATGTTCAAAATGGCTAACTTTGGCCAGAAATTAGGCTTAAATTCGCAATTAAATTTTTTTTAAATATGAACTTGAAAACTCTAGAATGATTGGATATTGTGTATTAAATGCATAAATGGATTCCAATCAATTTAAAACAAATTCACATGCTATAATTTCTCGTAAATAGAGTTTTAAAATTAATTAAAATTAAAGGTAGCCACTAGCCATTTGGACAGGCAAAAAACATAGCCAAAAATCCGGCTAGCCACTGGCTAACCGGCTAGGTTATTAACTTATTATCCACGGCTACCATCCTAGAAAGAAATATTTCTCGTCCAAAAGAAAGTTTATGAATTTTGCGGTGAGAATTCCAACGGGTTCTGTGTTCGCAGAGGCATCTGGGTAGAATACAAGTCCTGACCAATGACAAGCATAGGGGGACCAACATGAAATCACATTACCCTCCATCTTTAGATAGGCTAAAATAATTAGATATTAAATTAATTTACCCTTTGAATAATTAGAGCTCATAAATGTATGCTTTAAAATTCCATATTTCCCCGAAGATAATCAAATGTAATGTCATATAATTAATCCAAACTAATACTTTAGCATTTTTTAGCAAAATTTGCTATAATTATGATTTTAATGAAAAAATTATTTTTCATTCATTTGAAGAGCATTTGTGAGCAAAATTAAGGCAAATGTTGAGATTATTAATAATTATTATTAATTATTGACCACCTGGGACACATTTTTAATTTTTTTTTGTATGTTATATATATCTGCTATGTATGTTTTAGATAGGTATTATTATAAATACTTTTTTTTCAATATTTAATTGATCAATCTTTCAATTTTAAAATAAGCTTATACCATTTATTTTTCTAGGTTAGATATAAAATACATTTGAATAAATAAATGAAGAAGATTTAGAATGTTTAAAGCAATTAAATTTAATAAATTTGATATTTAAAATATTAAAATTTTTCAAAGGGAATTTTTAAAATGCTTATATTGTATTTAATGATATGTTTATAGAATCATCATATTCGAAAATAGATTGGATCATTAATTTTCATAAATAATAAATAACCCAAAAGGGATTTCAAGTATTTTGTTTATTGAATATTCCAACGCTTGTTATTATATTTTAGTAAATAATTATAACACGAAATCCAAATATCACCCATCTTTTTATTTATCCAACATTATTAATTGGATTTCCCATCCAACCCTTTAATATTTTTTCCCAAATAACTATTAATAAATAAATACGCCCTTTGAATTTAATTATAATAAATAATTAATTGATTCATTATTTATTTATAAAAATCCAATTAAATAGCATACCAAAAACGTAATATGATTATCATCCTAAAAGATTTAATATACTTTTTTTAATAATTCCGCCACTATAAATCAAATTAAAATATATTAATCATATTCATCTATTCGGAATTAGTACAATATTTGACAAAAAGTATTTAAAATATTAAAGTATTATTTGTGATATCATTTTGGGAGGATGAAATATTTGATTTTAATTCAACTTTTGTGCAAATTGCTCGAATTGAAAAACCAATGATTTTGCAAAATTTTGGAAAGCAAATTGGTGATGAATTTTATTACAAGAATAATATAAAATATTATGATCCCAAGCTCACTCGATCTAAATCCCCTCAGTTCACCCTACATTTGACATTTAATCCCGATAGGTGGCAGCAAAAGTTTTGGTTTCAACTCGCCACAAGACCCCATATAATTTATAACCGAGCCACCAATTTCTATATAATTTACAAGATAAAATTGGATTATGAATTATTTTTAAACCCAAGAAGGTTTGATATCCAATTATACATTGCATCTGAAGAATTCAATCAAATATCATTTTATTGCTTTCTCTGCGATCATCGGACAAGTTTGGTAGAGGTTGAGAGACCAAATTTAGAGGAAATGAAGCGGTAGAAAACTCTAATAAAAATGGAAATGAATTGCGGGTAAGAAATGGAAAAAATAACACCTGGTAGAGGAACGAACCCTATACAATCGCTCTGTCTGTCCGGCCGGCCGTCCCTCCGTCCGTGTTGCGATAACTTTCGTAATTCTTAACCGATTTGTACCAAATTTGGTATGTATGTGTATTGGGTCAAGGCGCAGGTGGAATTCGAAGGGGGGAGGTCAGGGGCCAAAGGGGGCGGAGTTATGTGGGGAAAAGTGGGAGGATATAATGCTATTTTGCTCCCTAAGGGTTCAATTGGGCTGAAACTTGGTCCTAGGGGGTAGTTTAACCCCCTGAATTCGAAATTGACCTTTGTTTTTGAACTCCGCCCACCCCGTGACCCCAGGGGGAGTGTCAAGGGGGAAGGAGGAGTGTCAAAATTTCGAAAATTTCGTATTTAGGATCAAAATGTTAGGAAACCCTCGTCTCTGGGGTTAATTTGACCTCCTGAATTCAAATTTGGTACCATTTCTTTAAGATATTATTTGCCCTCTTATGGTTTTTTATAATAACTGTATAATAAATTAATAATTGATTTATTTAAAAGATGGCACTGCAGATTACAGGTTCACAGGAGGGAATTATAATACATTATCCAAGATCATCTCTACCTGATTATTTAAGGTCACATGTGGAACTTCTTATGGCCCAATTAATACTTGGGGTAAGAAATTTCACGGTGGGAAGAAAATATGTGATTGGGAATATCGGAGTCGGCCGTTTTCGGTATCCTTTTATGGGATTTCAAAGCAGCATCGCAAACACCACTTTTAATTTGATGGCATACAAAAGTTCTACATTTAGTTTCATATATTGTTTGCATTATAAGGAATTGGAAGGTTTTGATTTCTCCGTTTTAACCCGTCCTTTCCACCCCTGGATTTGGTTTTTAATTTTGACCTCATTTTTTGGTCTGATTTTAGTTCATCGTGGCCAATTTTGGTTCAAAATCTTTGCAATATTTCTTCGATTGGGGGATTTGCCAAAATACCGTGTTTTATTATTAATTTGGACTTTTTCCGCGATTATTCTCACGGGGCAATACGAGTCTGTCGTCACATCGGACCTTACCATTCCTAGAGATCCAATTATGTATCCATTTGTGAGCAATTCTTTCAAATCTTTGTATATAACTCGTGAAGAATATATTGAAATATATTTTTATCATATAAAATCTCTGGGTTTCGACATGACCAATTGGCCGAGCCCATATTTATTCGAAGTGGATCAAATAGACGTGGAAAAAATAGGTCTTGGATATTATTCTGTTCAGAATAAATTAACAATGACGATAGGGGAAGAGAATATTAAAGTTTTATTATTCTCGCTAAATGGGAGGTGCAATGGGACTTGTGAATGTTTTGGGATTAAATCCATAAAGGAATATTCTAGGGATATTTTTGGAGGAGTTGCAGGAATTTTTTCATCGGAATTTTATAAAATAAACAAGAATTTATTCCAGGGAGGATTAATTCAATTTCTAAATGAAATTAAATATTTTACTAAAAATTTATTCGATAAAAAATACATGCTGCAATATTTAATGAATAATTTGACTCCAAAAGCATTGAATTTAAAGGATCAGATCCTTGTATGTTTTTTCCTTTATTTAATCCTTATTGCTATTTGCATTATTTGGTTTTTTGTGGAAATTAATTATAATAATTTAATTAGAGATAATATTTTGGTGTATTTTATAATTGTTAGTTCTTTCATTCATAACTGAATTAATAAAATTTTAATAAATTTTTCTTTTTTAATTAAATAAATCTTAAACTAAATTCTTATTTTAAAATTTAAGATATAAATTTTTTATAATTAATTATAATTAAATTAATTTAATTTACAAAATAAAATCGAGAAAAAATTATATAACATTAATTTAAATATAACATTAATTTACAATACACAATCGCCGCTTATTGTAAATTGTTCAATTCATTTTGCATAATTCCATTGATTTTGCCGCTATAATCGAAATCACTAATTAATTTTAATTGAAAGCAGGGCGTGTTTATCCACTTGATATTTTTGTTGAGGAAATTCTGTTGAAATGCTACAATTTCATAGAGAGAATTAAATGTAGATATATCCCAATCAAATTGTGTAAGATCTGGCAAAGTCCCTCTCATATAATTCTCAATCTTACTCATATCTATCCTACTTAAAAGACAAAGTGACACATGATATAGAAGGATAGATAGCGGGAAATTAGGTATACAAATATTCCTCCCATTCTCACTAATTATTCTTTCATCCATTCGAAATAAATACAATTCATAACCGGATTCTTTGAAATATTTTTTCACAAAATTATATTTATAATTAAATTGCAAATCCATGTTTCGCGAATTGTGAATTTTAGTCATTATTTCTCTCAATTCTCCAATATATTTGGATAAAATTTCCTGATTTCCCGAAGAATTCCTCTCTTTCTGTAATCCAAAATATAAAATAACACCACATTTATCTAAAATCGTTTCATATAAAGAATTATTCAAATCACGATTTAAGGATATAACAAAACTGTCTGTCCGTCCACATGATAACTTTCGAACGGAATGACCGATTGATCTCAAATTTGGCAGACATGATCCCCATGACCTCTCCTAGTTCAAGTTGGAAGATGGAGGTCAAAGATCAAAGGGCGCGGGAAATTTGAAAATTTGAATTTTCAACGTAATGTATTCTTATGGGACACAAAATTTAAAATGCCGGAATTTAGGATTGGATGGGCGGGAAATTTGAATTTTTGCGGAAAATTTAAATTTTGGCATGAATATTATACGGATATTTATTTAAAAAATTCAAAATAAAACTTTAATAAATATTAATTCAAAAGAGAACGGGCTTTTTACACGGTGAACCCGTTTTATTTCTTATATAAATAATAAAATAATAATTAATTTTCGTTTAAAAAATTAAACAAAATAAAAAATGTTTTCAAATCCATTTTTAAATGTTTTGTTAATTTTTGCATCGATCTTTTTGCGAGCTCAAAGTTTATTTAATTCTGATTTCATAATGGGCCAAGAAAATGCAAATATATTATTTTTGATATCATTTTGGGATGGGAGGATTTCAAATTTTGAATCAATTCTTTCCCAAATTTCAACAATTCAAAAACCCCTGATTTTACACAATTTCGAAAACCCTATTCGGGAATTTTGTGCAATTGATGATAAGCTCCATTACAATAACAATGTAACATATTATGACCCTGCATCCACCCGATCCAAATCCCAACAAATCGTCGTCCATTTGGCCCTGGATCCCTACAGTTGGCAGCAAAATTGCTGGTTTTGTTTTGCCCTCTGGCCCCCCATCATTTATAATAGAGAAATTAATTTCTTCATTCTAATTTTCAAAGGAGAAATTAAACTTGGATTTGCTTTATATTTTTTAAAATCTCTTGACCTTAAATTATATTATGCATCTTTAGATTTGAAATTGTTATATTTTTGCTTCCTTTGCGATCACAAAAATTTGCGTTCAGTACGGCTTCATCCGCCCAATTTGAGAGAAATGGAATTTGTTGAAAATTCACTAAAAAATGGAAATGAATTTCCGGTAAATATTTTAAAATATTTTAAAATTTTTTATGGTTTTTATTTTATATTGTTTTATATTATATCCGATTTTTACAAAAATCGGATGGTTCAGTTGGTCCAGGCCCATTATAATAGAGATATTGTAAAAATAATGAAATTATTAGGGCTCCACACTGCATGCATCTGGTGTTTTATGCATATAAATATGCATATAAATATGCGGATAAAAACGGCAAAATATACAGATAAATATGCATATAAAAGTCAATAATATCTAGTAATTGTTGAGTTTTTAAGGCATTTTTAGATATTAAAAAAAAATCTCAAAATTTTTTAAAGATTTTTGAAATTTATTTGGAAAAAAAAATTATATTAAAAATTTCAAATATTTCCAATAATATCTTGTGCATTTTCAAAAATTTTTGCAATTTTCTGGCTATATTTTTTTTTCACTTGCACAATTCACTAAATTTTGATAAAAATATGCAAGGAAAACGCATTTTATGTCAATTTATTGCAAAATATGCACATAATATGCATGAAATATGCAAATAGATCCATAATATGCACATATATGCAATAGAATTTTCGCCGAATTAACTCAAAAAGTCATATTTGCCGTTTTCCCAAAGTTTGGTAGAGTTTAAAGGAATATGCATTTTATGCATTTTACCCACCGTGCATGAAGTGTGGAGCCCTAAAAATCACCGACCTCGGTATAGTCAGAAACCACTTTAACCCCAAACCTGACACTCACATTTATATTTTAGTTTAATATGATATTATATTGTTGTATTGTACAAAAATGATTTATTTTACATGATAAATTATAATTTATAATTAGCTAATTTATGTCAAAATTCTTTATTTAAAGGTCTCGCTCAAGACAATTTCAATTGACAGAATAAGCCTTTATCCAGGCTCAAATATTGATTATTCCAGATCAAATCCTGAAATTATTTTGGCTCATTTGATAATTAACAAATATAATTTTACACTGGTTTTACACTTTTATATATTTATATAAAAATGTTGGGGTAAAACTTTTTGATTATCCAAATTTTGAATTCCTCAGCAGTGCCTTTAATGCTAAATATAATAAAATGCCACACAGATCAGCTATCTCTAATTTCCTATATTGTGTGTATTCTTCAGAATTGGAGGGTTTTGATTTCTCCGTTTTAACCCGTCCTTTCCACCCCTGGATTTGGACCTTAATTTTGACCTCATTTTTTGGTCTGATTTTAGTCCTTCGTGGACAATTTTGGTTTTATATTTTTGCTATTTGCCTTCGGTTGGGGGATCTGCCAAAATGGCGCATTTTATTATTAATTTGGACTTTTTCCGCAATTATTCTCACGGGGCTATACGAGTCTGTCGTCACTTCAGACCTTACCATTTCCCGAGAGCCGATTATATACAAAGATTTGAGGGATTTGCTGACAAATGGATACAAAATATGATAATTGTTACTGTTTGAACAAATACTGATAAATATTTATTTATTCTAAAATCGCTGGGTTTTGATTTAAAAAAATACAAAAAAACATATATCTTCGTAATAGATAATGAAAATTTGGTAGAAAAAATACATATTGTTGAATTTTATCTTCAAAATAAATTAACATTTCAAATTCATATTGAACAGATTGAATACGTTTTGTACACATATAACTCGAAATGCAATGGGACTTGTGAATGTTTTAGGGTTAAATCAAATGGTGAAATATTTATATAAGATATTTTTGCTAGTTTTGCCGGCATTTCCTCGTTCGAATTTTATAAAATTAGCGTAAATTTATTCCAGGGCGGGATTTTTCAATTTCTCCAAAAAATTAAATATTTTACAAAGGATTTTTATGAAAAAAAATTAATGGTGGGTTATTTAGAAGAAAAATCGAAAACATTAAAATTAAAAGATCAGGTCTTTGTCTGCTTTCTCCTTTATTTAATTCTTATTGGTATTAATATGCTTTGTTTTTTATTTGAAATTAATTATGATAATTTAATTAGAGATAATATTTTTGTTTATTTTATATTATATTGTAAAAATAAGATGAAATAATTTGAGATTTTTAATTTTTTTTATCATGACAAATTTTAAGTATTATTTTAGTTTAATATTTTAATTTCTTAATTTAGACCATTTAAATTTATAATATTTTATTTTCATTATATTTATATATTTAATATAATAGAAATTAGATGATATGCCTGATGAATTATTTTTTACATAATACATTAAATTTAATTAATTATTTTAATTTGATTATGAATTACTTATATTATATTTTTAGTACACTTTTAAGTATAATTAATGACAAATGGCGGTATCGAACAGTACTTTTTATAATTATTGATAAAAAAATAATTAAATTAAATTTAATTAAATATCGGATATTATTTATATATATGGCAATATTTATTTTATATATTAAGCAATTTATTTATTTGTAGTTAAATATGAATCATTTTATAATTTTAATAAAGTACTATAAGTGATTTTGTACATCCATTAAATGTTTATCAAAATATTTCAATTTATATTAATAACCAGTCCGATCTGAGCTCGGATTGAAGGTTCGGATTGGGATGGAAGGCCGGATAATTGACCTTGATGGTTCCGAACGCGAGGATTGGATCCGAATCAATTTCAATCCGATCCGATCCAATCCAGTGGATCGGATCTCCGCAATCCAAATCCGTCGGATTGAGCTGAGAATGGGGTCGGATGATGTCATAATTTGAATATTCAAGCCCATCCGATTTCAATCCGATTTCAAAACTTTCCGGATTTCAATTTCTTCAGATGGATTGGGATTTTTATCCTATAGGAAACTCGGATAGATCCGACGGATTTTCGGTTAATATTTATGAATACAGTGCACCCTCGCTATAACGGACTACTCTTATAAGGTCAAATCTCGCTAAAACGTACGTACCTTTGTTGAACCGTCATTCGGGATAGGGAAAATACATGTTAAAATCTCATTATAGCGGATCCCATTCGAACTAACAGGTAAGCCTCGCTATACCGTAACAATTTTCTATCCCGAGGTTTTTTAACATGTATTTCGCTATATCCTGATTTTAACATGTATTTTCCTATATCTAAAAATTTTCGTTTCAAAGGGAGAACGTTATAGCGAGGATTGACCTTATAATCAAGTCCGTTATAGCGAGATTACACCGTATAATGTTAAATCTATCAAGGGTGATATTATATAGCGTAAATTGAGCAATTATCCCTATCATTTTCAAGTCCAATGCAAAGTAAACATGATAGAAAAGGTGTCGTTTGACTTATTTAAATTACCGTAAAAAATCCCTTTTTTCGATAATTTCAAGTGCAATAAAAATACAAAATGTGAGGAATGTTATGAAATATGGTATCTGATATCCTTGCAATATGCCCATAAGGAAATATGATTATGAACACAGTTTAAATGGAGGATGTGCGGGATATGGGGGAAATTTTTGGGTCAGCTCGGGTTAACCCAGGGTTAATAAGCCCCCTAATGTTATACCCTATGAGAAATGAAAGAAAGATTGAACTGATTAGTTTTTCGCACTCGTCCTCCATTATGGATTTAATAGCACAAACTGTTACAATATTTGTAGGATATTAATTAATAATTTGGACCCCTTCCTGCGCTTAAGATGCATTTTTTGATGGGATATTTAAATTTTTGAAAGCAAAAATGTCAACTTTTTAAATCCAAAAAAAATATTAGGAAAAATATTTTTCATATTTATATTTTTTATAAAACATTTATTTACATATAAAATTCAAACTAGACAATTATTTTATTTTATTTAAAAACATGTTTAGGTAATTTAAGATTTTATATTTTAGTCACAATAAATGTTTATTAAAAAATTTAAGTTCTTTTCCAAACTCTCATGGCAGTGTTTTTTGGTCGAACTTCGTCAACATTTGTCATTTCGAAACTCATGCCTTCATTCCTATTATAACCAGGATAAGTATAATGACCTGCTGTAACATATTCACTCCAACCGGAGGATGGAACAGAAATTGACCAAGGATAAGTTCCAGGACTCGTAAATTTGATCCCTCCGAGTCTGGGTGCGTTCTCGGCCTGTATTGTTCCAATCGGACCAGCGCCCCCTCCCGTCACGCGGAAAAACAGACCCGCATATGTCGAACTAACATCCTCCCAACTATACCCAGGCCATAGGGACACAGGAGAAGGTTGGGTCCCCACCTGGAAATACAGGAATCCAAATGGAACTAAAAGGAATTTGATAATATTAGGATTTTAATTTAACTGCTAAATTAATTTATGATAATCAACTAATATATTTAATCTGGAAGTACTCCTACTAAGAATTATCTTACTAATTTTTCCCATGTCAACCTCCATTTGATCCAATTTGACCGTTGTATCCTCCAGTTTAGCTGTTGTATCATCCAATTTTGCTGAAGTCTCATTAAAATTGAACCTCAATTTAAGCAATTCCTCCACAAGTTCTTCGTGTGAGAATTGAGATGGTTTTTGGCATAGGACTAAATTCCGCGTTCCACAAGCCACGTCTTCCCATTGGCCATTCTCAGCATGAATGGATTTACCGGCGCTGGATACGAAACGGGCGCAGGAACGAGTGGTGTCATCTGACGGATAGCCCGGAGCCCAGTTTGCGTATGAGGTCAGGTCATCCCCGTTGGCCCAAACAAAATCCTGGGTGGAATTGACCCTCCTCGCCCCAAGCCAAACCCCATCTAAAACCCCATGTTGGACATACAGATAGTCGTCGATGAATTGTTGTTCCTCGGAGCTTTTGACCACCGGAAGTGACGCAGAGGGGTTTTCAAAAAGGCAAAGGTTTAAGGCATCCTCCGCTGTCACGAAATCGTCTGCAAACAGATAGCATTTTTCGTCTTTATATTGGACCCAATTCCCAGAAGATCCGCACCTATTTCCTATAGGATATATGTACAAATTTAAAAATTTTGGCTTCTAGAATTAGTCAATATATTTGGATATTAATTAATTTATTGTAGATTTAATACCTTGTGCGAACACTGGAACAAGTAAAACCAATAAATATTTAATAAAATTCATTTTATTGCAATTTTATTCCAAATAATATTGTTTTCGAAATTACAAATTTCTGATATTGGAATAAATCTATTTGATGGCCTTTTTATACTCAAGTTCCTTTCAATTATCCTCTTAATTGCTAATTGAAAAAAATTGTTCATTTTCAAGATATCAAAAATTATAACAATTTTTCTCCATTAATAATTAAATTGATTCTCCTTTGATATGCCGGCTGTTATTTTTTATATAAATTACATCGAATAGATTTTTGGATTACAAGTATTTTAATGAGTTTAAGTATTCAAGTGATAAGATACCTATGGTAAAATATCCGAATTGATAAGAAATGCAAATTACATGTAATAATTTATGAATGACAAGTATTTTGAGTAAATTATAAGAACTCAAGTGCTAAGATATTAAGTTTGCATAACATGTGTCAAGTAAAAAAATAAAATTGATTGATAGATGTTATTATAAGCCAACCATCCGAGAAGATTCATAATCAATAATCCGAGGGATTCGGAGTGTGCTTAACCAGAAATCGGATCGGATTGAAAATCCCAGAAAAATACTCACGGTTTGTACATATTATATTGGCTTTGAGACCCAAACCTTATGGCAAAAAGAACAAACTTATATAAAAGTGCTGTTTAAATAAACATTTAATTATTTTGATAATCTTGTAGAGCATGGAATGAAGTTTTATATAAAATCAATGTCTTAATTAGGCAATTTATAATAAAATTTTAATTAAATTGGGATCCGTAATATTATCTGTCCACTTTGGAGGGGTCAAACCCAAAAAATCCAAAATTCATAAACTTTCAGAAATTCTAGTTTTGCTTTTTCCAATTATCTTGAAATTTTAATAATATTTTTGACTTTTGTATAAATGTTTTTTTATAATTTTGAATTTAATTTAATATTATTTTTATTTCAATAATATTTTTTTATTTTAATATAATAATTATTTAATGCAATTTGAATATTTTTAAAGTGGCCTAAAGGACCTTTTCGAAACATCCCAATTTGATTGATTTAATATCCTCTGGAGGGATCAAAAGTTCTGCCTGAATATCAAACACAAATGACACCAAATTCTTATAATCTTTCGGTTGAATGCATCTCTTATATCTTTCTCGACAATTCTCTCGGGTGAATATTGTAAGGGATTTAAACAGAGTTCCATTGTTGAAGAAAGGGGCATCCTCGAAAAATAAATACTCCAATCCCCCAAATTAACATAAAAGGTATGGGACGAGGATGAAAAATCATTGGGATTCCCCACAGGTCCCAATGATTTATAATACATGAATGGATATAGATCTCCAATGGAAAATCCCTCTCATTTAACCATTCAGCAGTACTTCCCATAAAATCTTTTTCCATATATGATAGCCATCTAGTGGGGGAATTTAAAAATAAGACAATTAAAATTAAAATTAAATTAAAATAACCAATTCCTGAGTCATAACTCGGTAATTATCAGAGTTATAAACCATATATTCCACGATAGAAAGCTTTGGCTTCTGGTTGATCAAAATGAACTGAAGTGTAAGGTGTTTCCGGATCAGGACGCCGATAGGTGACGCTAAATGTCGCGACTGAAATATTCTCCCGATTATATAAGGTCAGATAGGATGAGAAATCTTGGGATGAAACAAATGGTGTTCCCAAAATCAGAAAAATTAATATTATTCCAGACATAATTAATTAAATTGTGGAAAAATCTATTTTTAAAATATTGAAATGATTTTTGTTTGCAAAAAATTCGTTCTCAATTTTTTTTTAAAATAATGTTCGCAAACTTTTCTATAAAAGATTGCGGAAATTCAAATTAACGCTTTTATCTGATTATTTCAATTGTTGTTGCAAAACTTTTGATTGATTGATTTAAACCAATTTTTTAATTAATATTAAAAAATGCTGATAGAATTGTTATACGAGTTATATGATTTTGATATGCAATTTAAAAAAAATAATATTTGTAAAGTCATATAAAGATAAAAACTTAAAAGATCTAATAAATATAATTTTTCGACGTTAATTTTTAGCGTTAAATTGAAGTTTAATATTAAAAGCCTTTTGCCGTTAAACTGTGTTTAGCAAATTATTATTTTTAATTTAAAAAAGCATTATTGCATATGTTATACATTTCCCTTACCCAATGAACCCAAAATGGATTTTGAACCCAAATTTCAATAGAATTGTTGACTCTTGAGTGACGTTCATTCAATTATTGGAAATTCCGATATTCAAGTGTTTTTAAGAGTAATTCTCAATAAATTGTTATAAATATATATCTTATCTATTTTATTATACCGACGTAGTGCAGAGCAACGAAGGTCGGTATATACGTTTCACTTGAATATATATATATATATATATCCGCAAATGATCTCACCGCATCTCCTCCTAAACCACTTGTCCGATCTTTATGATTTTGGTGTCGTTGGATAGCCCTTGGCTTGGTGCAGTGCGTGTTTGAGTTTCATGAAAAAATATTAAAGGGGGCGAGCACACGAGAGACTTAAATATGTCAAAATATCCCCATAAGGATTATATAGGGTTTTTTTAACTTGTCCAAAAATTTAATTAAAACCTAATTGTGATGCAAAATTCTTCCAAAATATTATTAAATATTTGCAAAATTATTCGAAAATATATAATAATGCATAAAACAGGCTATTATTCCCAAAATCAGAAGATTTGAGGGAGTGGAGTTTAGATATTTGGATTTCAGATCGGCCCAAGTCGAATTATGGTTATGATAGTTTCCAGTACAAGTTTATTATGATCGGGTGACCTGATTTGGGTCAAAAACTCTTGAATGGGAGCGACTAAAATTTACAAATGGCTAGGATCGGCTCAAATATCAATAAATATTTATTAAATAGTTAGTACAAAAAACGAAAAAAAGCTTAAAGGAGTGTGTTTTAAAGAGAAACCGCGATTCGAATAGCTTACTAAAATCCAAAAATAACCATCTCTAAAAAAGAGAAAAGAATACCTCCGTAGTAAAGGCACTTAAAGGTAGGAAATAAATTTTATATAAACGAAGGCGGAGCAAATTTCGGATAGTGCCCTTGTAGAATTTAATAGGAGATATTTAAATAGACAATAATAATATAAATATTTCGAATAACCAAATAAGTGCAAGAGAAGAATATAATAAATTCGCCTTTCATAATATACGGATATATACTCTCAGGCTTCAACGCCTTAGCGCCCCTGTATGAAATTTATAAAAAAAAACATAATCCAACACCAAAAATCAAGCTAAATCTGAAGAGCTTACAATTAAATAATTTCTGAAAAATTTAGCATTTCATATAATAAGCCGTTCTAAGAATTAGAGTCCTACACAAATCTTTATAAAACAAATTTCAATTTCTATGATCAATCGCATTCGGCCATCCGGAAATTGAAGGTACATAATATTAATGTCTTTTGTGAATATACTGAAATGATACAAGATGGAAATTTGCGCCGCCTTCGCTTATCTAAAATTTATTTCCTACCTTTAAGTGCCTTTACTACGGAGGTATTCTTTTCTCTTTTTTAGAGATGGTTATTAATACATACTATTATACTAATTGAACAATATATGAACATATGCAAATATTAATCTTATCTAGGAATTATTGGAATAAGTCCAAATCAATCAATCAATTAAAAGTTTTGCAATTAAAAATTACAATTAAAATGCTTGAATATCTAAAAGAGCTCTAAATATATTTTACATAAGAATTTCTGTATATAAAGTTGTGAATATTAAAATTTTG
>JAAZTK010000748.1:0-17713 GCA_036507255.1 Megalothorax incertus
TAAATTCCCCATTTGTTTACATTGAGGTATAGGCGGCCTAAAGCGCGCCCATCCTATCTGTAATAGAAACATATCGAATTGAATTTTGGGCACTATTTCAAATCTAATTTCCTTATGTGGATTGGAATAACGTACTAAAGCTCAATTAGGACTTGGCAGTAGAAAAACAATGTTTTTTTGGTAGTACAGGGGTGAAATAAGAGATTAATACAATCAAATATCAATCTGCAATCTGATTGACTTTAAATTGGATTTATGAATGAAATGAATTAATACAATAGTTCCGCATTTGAAATTGATTTGTTTTTTATCGGTATAATTGTAATAATACTATACGTAGCTTAATTTTGGTATCTTTGCATTGGTAAATGCTTATGATTTATGATTTTTGCGAATCCAGACGAGGAGGATTTTTTTGCTCCTTTTAATAATGGTCTGATCCAAGTCTGATCTTATCTCGGCTATTGTATCGCATTCCAAATTCCAATATAGGTACTCATATTATAATACTTGGGTATAGTAAGTGCAATAATATAGGTAAATTATTAAGGAGTAAATTGGAGGGGGATGCCAATCCTCACCTTGAACTTGAGCGAAATGGCTTAATGAGATAGGAACAATTGCACATAAGCTAGTAATATAGGATTTAAGGATTTCAGATTGTACGCATTTAAGTCTCAAAATAAAAGTCTGTGTATATTTTTTGCTGATACAAATGCTTACGCTTAAAAACACAATAATCATTAGATCATCTTAATAAGAACATCCTGTAATTATCCCAGAGCTATGTAATAAAAAAGATATGCATCAGCCAGGCAGTGAGTTTCAGCCGCAGCAACCATCTATAAAAAATTGAATATTATGACATGATAATTCTTTATTTTTAATTCTACTAATTGCTAAATAAATCAAGATTTGACAAGTCTTACAGCCGCCCCCGTAACCTGAGACCAAAAATGCCACATTAACGATCTTTTAGATTAAATTGTGCAGGTGCTTTTAATATAATACAATACCTCCATAACCTCCATAACCCCTTCAATGCCCATTGAAATTAAAGATATATTCTTCAATTATCCGTAATTAATTTTGGCATATATCGAGTATTTACCCATATCCTACAAAATTCCAACGAATTGAGACCTTTGACATATTTAATTAAATGTCGTACGTACCTCCGTATCCGCTTTATAAAAATCAGGTTTTTAAAAGATTTGAAATTAATCTCGGCGTTTTTAATTAGGTGTAATTAGAAATTACCCATAGCCTAAATTACAAATGATTATTAAAAACATATTGATCGTGCTAGTTAGTAGTATAACTTTACCCCCATAACCTCCACGCCTTCCTCCTGGGGGAAAAGAATTAATAAATTGACGATATCAAATCATTTTAATTGATTTAATCATTTAGTATTAGAAACATACCCCAATGACCTGTAAAGCAATACCAATTAAGATTTCGACCTTTCGAATTACTTTTATGTCAATTTACCCCATCTCCTCCGATATCTTGGTCTCCACAATGTTTCTGCAACCTCAAAATCTTTATTGTCATCATCCTTCTTCAATAGCGTCCCATGTCCAACCTCTTTAGACTCATTAGAGATGAGTTTGATTGACTTTG
Source organism: Megalothorax incertus (assembly GCA_036507255.1). Taxonomy (NCBI): domain Eukaryota; kingdom Metazoa; phylum Arthropoda; class Collembola; order Neelipleona; family Neelidae; genus Megalothorax; species Megalothorax incertus. The sequence goes on from JAAZTK010000748.1 coordinate 1,627, forward strand.
AGGGCTCGCTGACCGTTTCTCCAGATTTTACGAGGGGTTTGACATCCTCCTGGGTAGTTGGAAGCCCATTTGTAATCGATATGAGGCAAAATGTGAATAAAATGATCTTGACTGAAGTCATTTTTATGAATTTTAAATGATTTGTCCAGAGTTTAAGGTGCAATGAGCCGTCCAACTCTCCTGGAGAGCTTTTTAAATGCACAGACTCCAACTTTGAGAGTTTAAATCCCTCATTTTAATAATTTGCATGTGTAAGTTTAAACATTAAAGGAATTAATTATTTATTTAAGCAATTAGCACGGCCATTATTACTATTTTCGGAGGAAGAAAGTCGTAAAAAGCGATCGTTAGGCCGGGCTTAAAGCTCTAACCAATTGACCAAATATTATTTTCTGAGAAATCTTTTTAATTAATTCATGTTTACAATGAATCCCTTTGCATTTAATATATCTTGCTGAATCTGATGGTTATATGAAGCCTAAATGGCTAAATGCATATTAAAAATATCTCATGAATTGAAAGGTCATGGTCAATTTTTAACATTTCCGGTCGATCAGTTTCTTAAATTCCAGGATTCCAGAACCTCGAATAATTTAGAGACCCAATAACAATGGAATTTTTTTGAATACAATGTTTACGGAACCTTAATTAAATTTAAGGGCAATTAATTAATAAATCTAATTATTAAATTGTTCCTGAAATCTTTATTGAGCATCATTGTTAAAGATAACTCCATTCGGCGTTCTTTGAAGGTTTCTTTGAAGTTACTGCAATATATGCATCAAATGAGCCCTAGACTAGTCATTTCCCCAAAATGTAATTCCTTGTAATTTAGACTAATTAACCAATTAGTCATAATTGATGTTTTTTGTCTTGTTAACAACAATTTCCCGACGATGTACGGTAGGACGGCCTATTTAAATGAAAGACTTGGCCGAAATGGCGACCACTTTGGATTTCAATTTAATTCTGAGAATTCTGAGGATTGTTTTTTTTTTCGGAACTTTGAAAAACTTGAAGGGGAACATGAGATTTATCGTAAAAAATCATCTTTAAACATAATAATTATTAAATATTTTTAAATAAAGGTCGTTTGGGCTCTGATCTTTGCCATCTTCGGGATGGTGACCTTATCATCTGGGGCACCCGATGAACAGAATCAGGATGAGCCTGAAAGCCTTTTGGCCAATTTGGTAAGATATATTTGAGACATTGTGACCTTTTTTCGAAATAAAATGCCATTTTAGGAGGCTCCCAATGGCGAGAAAAGACCCTTCAATCTGCAAGGATTCTCAGGCCAAAGGCGGAGGAATGGGATTTACTTTAATGGGAAGAAATAGACGTGAAACTTTGCGGATTGGACACGAATCTGGTCAATAAAATTATAGATTATTTAGCTTAAATAGTACTAGCTAATTTAATTAGACTTTTAGAATAAATCTGCATTGTAAAGCTTACTATGAGCTACAATAATTGATCAATTTGGATTAAAAAAAGATAGAAAAATCATTTTGGAATTCGAATCCTGTATAGTCCTAATAAATTATCTAATCTTTAGCATGCAAATCTTCAGATTCAAATCTCAGCGAGATTTTAAGTATAAATTGCCTATGGCCAGGCAATATATAATTTGCAAATGTCTTCCCGTCGAGTCTATTGCAATTATGATGGGCAAATCTGTAATTTTTGCAAATATTCGCATATTTATATGTATAGCCATTATATCGTACTTCGTTTAGGATGGGGGAAAGGAAGATGAGCTTTCACATTGCGACATATCCCAATCTGCAATTTATCTATGCACAAATCTACATAAAAACAATCTTATTTTAAATTATAATAAAGCTATCTACGAGACTACGATCCTTCGACTTGCATGGGACTGAATGCGATCCTCGCAAAACTTGAAATCTTTTAAAAAATTGCACATTCTCTGCAATATCTTCAGATTGGATCATGATGTGATCAACTCTAAATTGCCAATTTAGTTGTAATTACAAGCAAACTTGTAAGTTTTGCTTTTTAATTCATCTTTCCTTATGAAATATACACTATGTGTAGCTCTTGTTATTGTTTAGATTGTCTAGATGCCTTTAATAATTAATTATTAACAAGTCTTCTCGATTGGGTTCATTTCCATATGCAAAAAAGACCCATTAAAATGCAAATCAATTGAATGGCTACAAAATGAACAAAAATAATCAGCATATCTTGAGGGGATCCAAGAGATCTTCAATTGAACGGACATTGGAATATTTAAGAATTTAAGTTAGCAAAAAAAATACTGGATGCCACAAATTCATTATTTATTTTCAAGCTCCTCGCTCCAACCAAATTTGAACATGTACTCCAAGTTTCGAAGGTCAATCGTGTCCAACTGGCTGCGATCTTGACTCCTTTAAATCATTCAATAACCATATAATATTCAAATCTTATATGGGTTAATCAGAGAAATCAAGACATGCAAAAAAATATCGTCAGATTTGTTTTAAATAATTCCTTCGAAATCACTGCAATGATTTATATAAGCTTTTTTAAAAGGACATGTCTTTTTTGCAAATGATCAGACCAAAAATATCCTTCGCAATTTGTTATTTGCAAAAACCCATCGCCAATTTATTAAAAGCAAAGTTTCAACGAGCTTTAGGTCCACAAATTGGCCCGAAATTAGCATATGAAGGTAATGGGTAATTTGATGGGTTTTTCAGCGGAACAAGTCATTTCACAATCTAGCTTTAAAGCATTTATCTTCTTAAAGTCCTAGGTTTAAAGGTAATTTAAATATTTTTGGAAGCATTACACAGGTTAATGGTTCTTGAGCAGTTCAACTGCGTCAATGTTTGAAAACTAGATCTATTTTGATCTAAAACATTAAAGACAATAAAGCTCTAATAATAATAATAATAATAATAACTATTTAAATACTTTACTATTTACCAACCTTAAGACGCGAATAGGCTGAAATGTACATCTTTGTATTGTATTTAATATTTTTAATTAGAAGTTTGAATTGTAATAGGCATAAAAAGCTCCCAGGGGAAACTCATCCAATGTAATTCTTATGGGGAATACCAAGAAAGATGAAATGGACACCTTCGCAAGAAATCTCAATCATTTAATTTTGAATAAATGAATTAAACATGGATTTTGTCAAACTTCTTATTTGTTGAGGTTTCTCCTTTTGCTCATTTACGGCCGAAATCCCGCATTTTAATGAGCAGAACCCCCAATATATAAATAAGCTAGGTCATCCTCATCGGAATTGGCAGTCATCTTTCTTGGGTTCCTCCTGAGTCCTAACAATTTATCAATTTAATTTTTTCAATATGCTCAAACTGGTAAGTAACCACTTTATAACACCGCATTCGTAAAAATTACAATTTTTTGGGGTCAATTACAGGTCATTCTCCTTGGCCTATGTGCCGTTCTGACCTATGGAGCTTCCGTTGACCGGAATAACACCGGAGTCAAGATCCCTAGTCGTCAAGTAAGGGATGCAGATGATGAGGTCAAGTTGGATGATGGGGAGGTGGATGCGCTTTTGAGAGCGGATTCCGCTGGATCCTTCCAGGGTGGTAAAGGTTCCCCGACTTCATCAGGTCAAACAACTTCCTCTGAGGAGGAGCATTTTGGAAATGCCAAACCCACATGGTCAGCCCCAAGACAGCGAAGGGCTGCCTCTAACTCCTCCGCTCCAGGATCACTTTCTCGACCATCCCGTGCTGCCTCTAATTCCTCCGCTCCAGGATCATTGTCTCGCCCATCCCGTGCTGCATCAAACTCTACCATTCCTGGATCACTCTCCCGCCCCGCTCGAGCTTCAGCTGACACAACATCAGCTCCTTCCTCATCCTCCTCAACCACTCCTCCAAAGAGACCCGCCCGACAAGCACCAAAAAGCCCCAACCACCAACAAATTAAACAGCAACCCGCCCCAGGAGCTCACCGAAATGTCCAATCATCCATCCAAGCGCCCGCAAGGTCTCCAGTAGTTCGCCCAGCACGAGCTGTTACCAATTCCACCATCTCAACAACCTCAAAACCTTCCTCAACTTCAACAACCGTCGTCAATTCCACTAGCATTAATGCCAAACCCCCATCTGGGGCTAATGGATCGAGGCCTCCTCTTCCAGGGACTCTCGGGTCATCTGTCGGGATTTCCACCCTTGGGTTAACCAGTAATGCCAATGGCCGACATCAAGCCATAAGCTCTGGCCGATCCAAGCGACAAACTCAAGATGATGATGGTGAAGCTGACGATGAATTTTATTAATTCATTTTTACCTGCCTAATTTCAATCTTATTTTTTATATATCGTAGACTTACTTTAAGAGTAAAATTGAGGGAGATGGGTGAGGAGAAGGGGGGTTCTGAATTATTTGAATGGGTTTAACACTAATGGACTCTTTAATAAAGCATTTTGAAAAATAGTACTCATTTATTTGACCATGGGCATGACCAAAAGAATAATACACAATTTTGAAAAATCATTTTTAAATCATTCTTTTTCTGAATACATCTTTTATTCAAAAATCAATACATTTTTTACCCACTTTCTAATCAAACATAATTAATATAAATAATAGAAGAATAGATATAACTCTAATTATAAGCAATATTATAATATTTTAAAAATATACGGATATACGGAATTCGAACAATTCATAAATAATTAATAAATATAGTATATGGTTAAGAGTTTTGAATTGGAAAAGACTCATGAATCCATTTACGACAATTAATCACAGCATCAGGAACACTAATTATCCTGCCTAGTAAACTCTTCTCATTCGAATCCAATAAAATCCCTTGATTGAGCATAGTGTAGGCGTATTCAAAGGATTTTCTGACGGTGGGGAACTCGTGAGAATTTTGTCCAAGATCATTTCCAGGCGTTATAGGATCCATAATACAGAGTGGAGATGTTCTATGATTTTGTTTATATCCAGCATCATTTTGAGCTTTCTGGACTTTTCGAAACTGCAAATTGGAACCCATTAAAAAATTTATATAATGCCACAAAAACAAATGAACTTATACCTCTTCTTTTGACATATAAGATCCATCACCCTCTACACAAATGACTGTTTTCGAGTAATTGAAATGACGGCCGTACAACTCGAAAAACTCCATGAGAAGTGTACCTAGATTAGCATCTGACATCCCAGCATCTGGTCTTGGATTCCTCTGTACATTGTAAATAGTTTTTTTTTAAATTAAGCAATTAATAAATAGAGTCAAAATCAAATACTCGTACCTGGAAAAAGCTCACAATCATAATGATTAAAGAGTAGGAGCCAATTCCTCCAGTATAAACCTCATTGAGATCACCTAAATTGCAGTAATTTCACAATAAACATAAGCTATTATACATATTACATGAAAAATTGAGGTAATTACGTTCATGAAGAAATTGTTTTAGGACGAGAAGAAGCTTAGGTAGCGCTGGATAGGTTCTACGAAACTTTTTAATGAGTTCAGCAGCTCGAATTCCATTCCCCTGATTAAAACTAATGTCCACTTTGACATCAAATTCAGCATCAATCATTTTGATTATTGGCACCTATAAATAAATAATTAATATTAGATTTTTGGACCCAGGAAATGTAAAAAAATATGTACTTTTGCTTTGTCTATAACTCGTAAGTTGGTAGGACCTCGTTTAGCAATACTCCTGTCGGTGAGTATACTCTCGAGGGTTCGAATTGGTGTATCAACATACCATTTTCCAATTACCACCATGTCAATGTCACTGTAAAGGAATGAGAATTAAAGATTTGTAGTGTCAAGTATAGTAATAGGAATACCTAGTAGGAAGGTAAAGTCCAGTACGAAAGCTCCCAAATACTTCAACAACGGCATATGGCCAATATCTCTTGACCGCATTTGTAATTCGATTGACGACTGTCAGGCGGGCATTATGTTCCTCAGGGGTTGGGGACATGTAATTGAAAAAGTCTTCAATCTCTTCGTGAAGCCTGAAAAATGATTTTAAAAATGTTAGGTACTTTTTTTTAATTTTAATGGGAAATAAATTGCAAAACCTTACCCTAAAACCCCTTTATTGTAAGTCTTTCCCTGAATCATCCAAGGGGTTCCAGAATGGCCAGAGAAACGTGAACTTGGAGGAGTCGCCTGTACGTAAGGCCTATGAGTATGATGTCTACTTTTACTAGAAGTGGAAGACCCGGATCTGGTGGATCGTGGACTTGAGTGGTCCTTGGAGGGACGGTGGGAGTGACCATTGTCAGACTCGTTTTTTCGTCTAACTTTTTGTTTCGTCCTTGGCATGATCTGCTTTGACCTGCAATCCAGAAAAAATGCAAATTGGAAATTGGTTTGAGGTAAACAAATTATGATACACGTGCGAAACTTTAATTACCTTTTTTAAGACCCCGTGACAGCCTCGACGACGCTTGGACACTTGACCTCGTGACCTTCAGACTATTGTCAATGATTATAGCCAAAACCAGAATTCAAAATTATAAAAAAAAGAAAATAAATTCAATTTTGGCAAGATTTTTTGATTTTTTTTTCAATATTCCAGTGCAGTGTCTAAAATCTGTCAGATTTCGTGGGAGTACACCGGTTTAAAAAAATTCTGCAAAATTCTAAAAAAAGTTCAAAATTGGTCAAAAATTCAATTTTTAACCTGAATTTTTAAAGGTCAAAGATCAATTAAGCTCTAGTCCATCAGTTAAGGTAAGTTTTGGCCTAATTTAAGCATAGAATTCATTATATTTCATTATATTTAATCTGTTTTGTGAGCTAATCCAAATTGTCATTTTTCAATACCTCAATTTTTTTATATTATGCTCCATTTATACTATTAATTAATTAACAAACTTGAATTTAATTGCAATTAAATCTTTTTACAATAGGGCTGTAAATGATGGGGCCTTTAATTGGATTTCTAAAGCCGAAACTCTGCCTGAACAGTTTAATCTACCCTCCTCAAAAGAGTGGATTAATTCGGTCCCTATTTACCACTGGATTTCAACACTCTCAATCTCCTCTCCAATCAGACTCATCCTCAGCAGCTCCTCAAATCAACCCCAATTTAACCTATAAGATTGATGAGAAGGAAGTAATTTACGGAGACTCTGTATTCACACGAGATCGCTGGACAAATGTAACTCCAAAAATTCTCAAATCAATCGGAAGGAATCTTCATAATAAACCTGCTCATCCTTTATCCCTTGTAAAGCGAAGGATTGTTGATTATTTTGAAAAAACCTTTCCTAGAAAGTCAAAATCCCCACTCTTCGCTGTATTTGATAATCTACATCCGATTGTGACCCATGCTCAAAATTATGATTCACTTCTAGTCCCACTCGATCATTCATCTCGAAAGCCTTCGGATGCTTACTACTTTAATTCAAAGTACATGATGCGAGCTCATATGACAGCACATCAAGATGAACTAATTCGAATGGGGCTAAATAATTTCCTTATGATTGGAGACTGTTATAGGCGAGATCAGATTGATTCATCTCATTATCCCATCTTCCATCAAGTTGATGCTGTGAGGCTTTGCTCTCCGCCAGATTTAATATCAGATGAAGCAATGCAAAAAGAAATATCACTTTTTGAGGCCAATGGAGAGAGGTCGGGAGTCAAACAAAAAGAACATTCAATGGATGCAGTTATACTCCTTGAAAAGGAGCTTAAAAAGACTCTAATTGGTCTAATTGAATACATATTTGGTTCAGGTGAGTGATTCTTTTGATTATATTGAGCTTTAAAATGCTTTTTTTAACCCGCAGAAGCTGAAACTCGATGGGTTGATGCATATTTCCCTTTTACACATCCATCTTGGGAACTTGAGATGAAGTTTGGAGAGGAATGGGTGGAAATGTTAGGTTGTGGGATTATGGAGCAGACTATTCTTACAAATGGTATTGAACCTACTTGAATTTTGTGTTTTGTACAAGTTATAATTCGAATTTGTACTCTTTATTGCAGCTGGAGCTGGAGAGAAAGTAGGTTGGGCTTTTGGACTAGGCCTTGAAAGGTTGGGAATGAAGATTTACCAAATCCCAGATATCCGAGTCTTTTCCTCCTCAGACTCAGGCTTCCTATATCAGTTTAAAGCGAATGATCCATACAAGGCTATCGTATTTAAAGTAAATATTCATTATATTGCAACCAAATGCTGTTTTATCCGTATATATCTATTCAATTAATTGCAGGAAATCAGTCAATATCCTCAATGCATCAATGATATAAGCTTCTGGCTCCCAAAGGAGGGTGAATTCTCATCTAATGACTTTTATGATCTTGTACGAACAATTGGAGGAGATAAAGTGGAACAAGTAATTTAAATTTAAAAGAATTTCAATGTTCTTAATGATAATTCTGCTTGCAAAAGGTCGTATTGACGGATGAATTTCATCACAAGGGAAAGGGGCGCTGGAGCCATACTTATCGCATCGTATATCGGGATATGAAAAAGACTCTGACGCAAAAAGAAGTCAATGGAATACACATGAGGATTGAAGAGGTTGCCGCTCGTGATCTTAAAGTGGCTATTAGGTGAAACAAGTTAATTAGAATATAGATTGTAATAGGTTTTGTACGTGTTTAATAATATTGTTTTATTTTGTAAACCAACTGAGAAATTGAATATATAAATACTTGAAAATTGATATGATATATGAATAAAATGAACTTAAACTTAATTACTTGTAAAAAAGGGCTCATTGAGAATATACAAAAGATTTGACATAATTCACGAGTTTTAGGTAGCTTCCTGAGCTTATGGTCCAACTAGTTCTGGTTTAGGGCCTTCAAGAGTTCCAGAATTAGTATTTGGATTGGGATGGTTTGAGGAAGAGTCTTCATTAGTTCCAGCGGATGCAGAATGATCTCCATTTGAATTCGAGTCGGATTCAGCCTCAGAACTTGAATCAGACTCTACTTTATTGCCATTTTTGGACTTTTTCCCTGCTTTCAATTTTGCCATTTGCTTTCTTTTGAGTCTCTTGGCACGCTTTTTCGCTGTTTTATCTTCCGCTTTTCGAAGATTTTCATCCCTCTTCCTCTGGAATTCTGCATCTTTTTCTTCACGGCGCGCTTGTTCTTGAATACTATGTAAAACAATTCAAAGTAAAAAATTTTTAGGCCCAATTTGATATGACTTTTCAATCATACCATTTTTGCCTAGCATATTCTTTCCTCCTCAGATGCCTATAAACGTGAAATTCTCCACTTCCAGCTCCTATGATTTGTTTAATTTAAATTTAATTATAAACATGAACTGCTTCAATATAATTAAAAATGTACCTGCACTTGACCCCATAATATTTCGTACGAAATCCGGCGGTGGTGGAAGATTTCTTTCTTTGGGTCTTTCGGGGATATTTACGGGTTTATCTGGATTTGCTAAAAGTCTTGCCAATTTCATCCTGCACCAGAGAGAAATAACATTGCTTAATTAGCTTAATTTTAAATTAGAAATACCTTTGATAATCAGATGCATTTTTTATAGGTATGTAAACACGTTTCTTTTTCTTATCGTCACCTTCCTTCTCCTCATCTCCTCCTTCTTGCTGAACCTTTTCAACATCCTCATCGTCACTATTCATGTTTAGACGTTAAGATAAACAAAATCTGCAATTAATACAAATTTAAAGTTAAAACATTCAACATTGTCAATTCGATTCTGAATTTTGTTTATAAATCAAATTCTTTACCACGTACGAAATTGCAAACCGGAAGTATCGTACAATTGTAGAGGGTTGTCCAATCCTCAATTTTAATGATGTCAATTTAGGATCTTTGGTCGTCAAATAATTAAAATTGTGACAAATAAATCGACGTCGACCTCAAAAAATATTTTTTGTAATAAACTGTAATAAACGCAATTACGAATCCCTATATTCTGCACCTTATTCCAAAAATTGACATTTAAAAATTATCTTTTTTTAAAACACAAAATTGACCAGTTTTTCAACTAATTAAGGCATAGGATGACCTTTTGACCTCGACCCTGACACCCTCATTGAATTACACACGAGCAGGTACGGTGTCAATATTTAATAACACTTTTGTTGTTATTTATTTCAAAAATATTCAAAAAATCAAAATTCCAAATTCCAAACACCTGTTTTTTTGTTGACATTTGACTGAATATCAATCTAATTAACTAATTAACTAACCAATTAATTAGTATTCTTTTCATTGCAGGTTACTACAATGTCACTCCGTAAATCCTCGACAGGACTAGGAAAGAAGCAACTCAAGGAAAAAGTTGTCCAGATTTATGAGCAATTTTTACAGGTTCGAACTTTGAAGATCAATCATCAAAATATTATATATGTTTTAACCAATATTTACATTCATTTAATTAATTAACTCTATTGAATTGACATAGGGTGAAGACCCCTCCCTGACCTCGTCAAATTTCTGGGATGAGTTTTTCCTTCTCAAACCAAAAATCAGTGTACTTGAGAGTGAGTTGGCCAAACTACGTGGAGATCAACTCCCAATTATCAAGCCAAACATCCGGGCCCTCTTTACACATTGTATTACCATACTAGGGGACACCAACTCCAATTCCCACCATCTTAAAATATGCAATGCCTTTCTTGTAAGCTTTACCTTCAAAAAATTAACGAGAATCTGATTTTGTTCTTGTAAATGACAGACCATGAGCGGACTAGTGGACGGAGTAGTCAAATTAATTAAAGCAGAATTCGGTTATGACCTTCTGGATGCTCTCGTGGGCTTTGAAAATGCTTCAAGAGTCTTTAACAACTTTATGAGACATTGTTCCGACATTCTTACGGGTATTTTGCATTTAAAAACGATGAATTAATCTTTTTATATATTTTTGTTGCTTCCAAAAGGCGAATATCCTATCGCTGTAAAACATTCCTGCATTCATTCCATCCTAATGATGATGACGTCCACAGAGATCCTCTCGAAAAACCGTCTAATGGAATATTTTGTAAGTTTCCTTTTACTAGGTACTATTTATTATATTTTTAAATAAATCTTTTTCCGTAGGTTGCAAGCACAGAATTCCTTGAGAGTATTTTCTGGCTTTTAAGCCAGTCAGAGTCACGTATAGAATTCGGATATGATTGCCTTGTAATTCTTGGCCTTCTCTGCAACTTTGAAAAGGATCGACCAAATTCCGTTGCAATTCGTCTCTCTCTAGTTGATGACCATCTTCTTTTAAATGGATACTCTCAAGCGATTACCCTTGGTCTTTCCGAGTTTTGCATGCTCCATAATAATGCAATGGATAATTCTTCTGGCTGGTTGCAATCCTTTACTTCAATGGTATAGCCCCTGAAATTAAATGAAATTGTATTTATTTTATTCTACAAAATGTAATCTGTCCTTAGGTGGGCTCTATTTTTATTGCGGATGAGAATGGCAAGAATGAGAGCCTTTGGTAAGCTTTTTTCTATTGAAGAAATACGACTAATATTATAATCTTTTTGTAAATAGTGGTACAAAAATTGGACTTTTGGTTGCCTTTTACGAAGCCTTGTAAGTTTTTTGATTTTTAAATTAGGATCATTTTGAAATACTAATTTTTTTTATTCGAATTTGAAGGCATTTGAACCGTAACTTTATGACGACTCTTGCCAATACAAAGACGGATACAAGCCCCAATAACTCCTTATCGCAGAATGTTACATCCCCACTGCAAATCCAACCCTCAAATCTTCTGGTCACGTTCATTGAGTACACTTCACTGATTATGCAAGAACTCAAGTCCGAATCCAGCACAAATCTTGTCAAATTATGCTTCCTAATCCTTACCTGCATCTCGGAGGATCAGTATGCTAATGGTATCTTGCATTTCAAATGCAAATATGTGCATTATAAATAATTCTTGCCTTGTTTTACCAATGGTCTAGCATTAATGAGCGATCCACACCTCGTATTTCGAGTAAATTTTATATTTTATTCAATTTATACGTTTTTTAAAAGTTAATCGAATCTTTTTCAAAATATATAGGTTCTAATTCATCGTGTTCCAATGCGCCATCGAAAGATTTCTCCAGATTTGGCTCCACCAATGTCTCTTTCCTGTTCTCTTATAGACTTGATGGTAGAATTCATGATGACTCACCTTACAAAGCGTCTTCCATTTGAGCTGTACATTCTTTGTGTGGGGGTTATTCATCGGATCCTTTGCTATCAGAAAAAGAATCGTACACGAATTAATTATGACTGGCGTCTCCTTTGGACTGCTTTCTTCACTGTTCTCAAATTCTTTTTGACTAATGAAGCTTCCCTCCTTAAGAAATTCGACATTTTCAACTTATCTCTTCAGATTGTTAATGTAAATCATTATTTCTAAATAATTCAAGCTGCTCTAATTGAATTCTTAATGATTTTGGACTTTTTCTCAGATTGTGGGGCTTTTTATTACATTTGGAGATACTTTCCTCCTATCCCCAAACTCATACGATGAACTTTACTATGAGATTATTCGATGTCAGCAAACTTTTGAGGGTTTATATTCTTTGAGTGAGTTTATTTTTTGAAAAAAGAAGAGTTTATTTCGAATTTTTAAATTTTTAAATAAATTAGCCGTGAGATATGCAACCACCAACGGAGATTTCAAAACATCTGCAGCAAAACTTTCAATTTCCCTTGTTAATATTCGTGGAATCCTTTCACATTTCACACCAAAGATTGATGAGTTCCTTACCAATTCCAATATAAGTACACCATCAGAAGAGCAGGTATTCTACATTTTTTTACGAAATTATTTCGAAATTGTACATGTTTTTTTACTATTTTATACGCAGATTATTGAAGTAGTTCAAAAGAACTATGATAGCCTTACACTCAAGATCCTTGATGGTCTTGATCAGTACGAGAGGTACTCGGAAGTACCAAAATATTCCTCATTTTTTACATCAATTGTTCGTGTCATGATTAAGGATAGCCGCCAAATCCTTCATACTGTCAACACTGATTATTCTTCTATTCTAAATCCTACTACATCTCCTCCACCACCACCAACTCCTCCTCAAGCACCCCCTCCTGAGCAATAAGATTTCAATTTGCATTCTTTAACTTATTAGATACTATACTTTTAATCGATAAGGGCTCTATATTTCTATAATCAATTTGAATAGTATGAATATATATTTGGATGTAATATTTTTTTAAAATTGAGCATTTTAATTAAAACTACGATAATTAATATACATATAGATTTACCTAATCTATCGTACGTTACAATACTTACAAAATTTCATTGAGCACCCTTCAAGTTTTCCATTATCCAGTATAAATTGAATCATGTCTGTTATAAATAAATTGTATTAAATATTTAATTAATTAGATGACCTTTACATGTAGTAGTACTAGTATTGTATTATGTAAAGTTAAGCAATACATAAAATTTAGCTAATATTTGTAATTTTATACTGCATACTTTGTAGTAATATACTCGTACAGTAAGCTTGAATTTGTGCTAATTTGTATTATGGAGAAATGTTCGAATTGAGTTGCAAGAATAAAGAATTCCTATTTCTGTTTTAATTATATCGGATCCTGTACCTACTACATGTTAATTACAGGTACAATCTATTTTCTTTATTGTGCAATTTATATGCAACGCAAAGTTTGAATTTGACTTGATTTATTCGAAAGATATGTCATGTCACATATTTATAAATATAATCTGATATCAATACTGATATGATGATATCTACTACTATATTAATATCAGTATTGTTATAATATTTTTTTTAGTACGTGATATACTACCTACTATTGTACAAGTAGTAGTAGTAGGTAGTACCTTAAATTCGTATTTCATATAATTAAAATTCAGAGATGCTTCAGATCTCTGCAACCTCATTGTTTACACTTTAATTAGTTTTCAACTTTTATGTCGGGCCCCTAACTTGGGAGAGATGAGATGAGTCGAGGGGAACTCGAGGTCTAGGTCCTAGGAATTTAGGAAATAAAGACTTTTGAAATATTTTGCTCGAATAACTTGAACTCGGGGTACTTTGAAAAAACCCTAATTAACCCTGTCCGTAGGGCTGGAATAATTCCATTCTATTATTACATTATTTTCTAAGAAATATTCTAGCAATTACTTAAGATTAATATTAGTATTTATAGCATGATGGTCATACAAATCATTATATTCATATTATACTAGCTGTTTGCAGACAGCATCGTAGGATTCACGTGAAGGGAATGGGATTTCCGAAATTCCATTGAAAAGTATGCCTATTTATCTACGAGTAATATATTATAAAAATTACGAATTCGTACAATATACCAATACGCAAGTAATACGAGCATATACAAAGTATAATAAATGCATTTATATTTTATATTCTCAAAAAAAAAGTCTTAAAGATCAACCTACCTCAGGTCAGAAAATATTGGGTTCTTTGAGAAAGGGCAAATCCTGTCATTGCCAGATCTCTTTTTGGACCTTTCTCAAGACAAGCCTTAATAGTTAATACTCCGAGCCTCGACCACGGATATCATATAATCCATTTGAAAAAGTTTTGATTACTTTCACATCGCTGTATCCTACGTCAATTGGGATTACGTGGAGAAAGGCATAGGTAGATATAAGTTTAAGTAGGTACAGATTATATGTAGAATATACAGACTACTATCTTAATTAAGTACCTACTTAATACCTATTCTAATACATAATACGTATACGACATATATATATATGCTTTAAATTATATAGGTATTAAGTTCATATTTCTTTTGAGCAAAAGACTTAGCTCTACATAGACATGTTAATTCCGTATTCCGTAACGGAATACGGAATTAACATGTCTATTCCGTTACTCTTTGACATAGTACGAGTATAAGTAGTTTATCAGTAAGATATTATATTTCATATATGCCCATAGGATATAGGATTTATTTCCAGCATCCCTCCAGATCTTCAACAAGTTGTTGTTCAGACTTTCTAGTATTACCTAATATTTTCCGTACTCGAAGGTATCGAATGATATATCTGGTTGAATATCTATCAATAATATTACTGATAATACGATGAAATAGATTGCAATTCTGAAGGGGAAACCTCTTAAGGACCTCAGACTCGGAGGCAGTTCTTTGTATTCTTTCCTATTTCTCTCGAATGAATTAGAATTGTGATATGGTCCATGTATAAATGTAGGTAGTACTATAACTGTGATCCTGAGTTATTTCATTAGAAATATCCACTGATCCGGCCACAGCTTTTGATGCCATAAAAGGATTCCAAAATCAAATTTTCAAATCCCATCCACCTTTTCAAAGTTAGAGCCCACGAGTACTCGTATGATTCCACGTACAAGCCGTATAAACCCATTGAGAATTTTTACAAATTATTGTACTCTTGCGTTTCCTATATGTATTAATATACCTAATATTCAAGATTTTGGAATGAATAGAGATCTTATTTTATGCAGATTGGACTTGAACTTGAAGGGATCCATCTGATGCCTATTGGCTATTGTGTACGATACTATTAAAGTAATAGACTATCGTAGTAATAGGTAAGTGCAATTACATGTAAAAATATGCTTCAAAATTAAATTATTTGGAATTTGAATCATTTGAAATAGGCATCCCTTTGAATCCTTTAAAATTGTTGTTTTCTGGCATCATTTTACGGGGTATTTTTAGAGGATTGTTAGCCCTGGGAATTCTGGGAAGATGAGAATTGTGTTTCACAATTATTTCAAATACGGTATATATTTGTATCAAATAATATTTATTGCGATTTTTGGGAATTCTGATTCTCCAATTTTGATACGCTTAAAGTCCTTAATGCTTAAAGGGTAAGCTAATCTTTGCTTTGTTAGGAAAGGTCTAAGGTCTTTCCCCTTAAATACAATATTTAGGGTATTCAATATATATCCTGTACTTGTAATTCTTTGAAATAGAAATAATACGTAGTATCCGTAAGATATTTGAGTCAATCCTGACTCTGAGGGTAAACAAAAAATAATCATCCTGAAATGGAATCCCTGTTTTTCCCCTACTTGAAAGATCGGTTGAATTGAATGAAATGCCCCCTGCAGTGTTAACATGCTAAAATTTTTACGGTGTTAACACCTAAAGTGTTAACACATTTTTA
>JAAZTK010000749.1:0-17710 GCA_036507255.1 Megalothorax incertus
CAAATCTTTTGAAAATACCTCTCAGGTTCGGCGTGAGCATCCTCAGCCGAGCTGTATGACAAGCAGAGGACGGCGAGGAGTCCAAAGACGAGAAACAATCGCATTTTAAGCATTTTGGTCGAATGACTCTGGAAAAAAGGATAGAGAATTTAATTAGATTAATTATAGGTCGAATAAATTAGGTCAATTCGGGGGTAGGAAAAACTAAAAGTAATTTACAAATTGATTCGCTTTAGTTCACAATTTTAGAAATACAAATAAGCCACGGTTCAATAGCTTTCTTTTGTTTGCTTCCTCCAACTCTCAATTTCCTACCTACTACCTCCAATATTCTGCAATATAATGGTCACATCCAGGCAAAAAGTGATCGAAATTCAAATATATGACCTCCGGAACCTGCCTTATTTAACCTACAAAGGGGGTGGTGGTGGCAGTGGTTAATCAAAGTCATGTCCTACCTCCATTGCCTTTTTTGAAGCAAGGACATGGCATATTCTCCAGATCCTGACATTGCCACCAACCTATTGACCGAGAAGCCTCGAAATATTATTTATTCATACCCGAATCCTTACAAATCCACCGTAAAGAATGTGTATTTAATTATGCATTGGTAGTATTTTTGAAAAGGCCAATTTGTCGGCGTAAGAAGTACCAATAGTACTATTATACTTGAAGTATTTTACAAAGTAGTAGTACAAGGTGAAACATGAAAGTGTATTGGAATTACTTGGATTTGAAAAGGTTAAGGCATTGGAGCAAAAAAACTAAAAAGCTTGGGTCCAAAAACTCGCAACCAAAATAATATATGTCTCAAAACAAGTCGATGACCTACTTCTACCTTTCCTCAGACTGGCATACGCCTTTGCCTATAAGGTAGTGTGCAAATACTTGTAGTAGTACACATTTAGGATATTAGATTCACATTAGCAAATAAACATGCGACACGAATTGCAATCTGGAGCTAATTCCAATAAGGTATACGAGTATTTTAATTTTTAGGTAGGTACTACTACTTGAGAGGGTGGTGGACAAAGGTTTACTTTTGATTTCCATCAGACTTTACATTTATTCATTTAGGAAATTAATTTTTGAATTATAAAACATCAGGAATTCCCTACTACTTAAGAATTCTCCTCGTGCCTTATAAAAATAGCTCTAATTCCTACATAATTCTATATATTAATAGCTAATCTTTTAATCTACTACTACCAATCCATTATCTCGAGAGTCGAGGTACTTTTGAGTAGCATTCGCACATTGCCCAATGAAATCCTATGTCTTCAACCTCACCCATTTATGTAATTCGCGTCAAAAATGCTTATGAGAATTAGATAAGCCCTGTCTAATGTATATCAAGTACCTACTTTTCGATTAAATCTAAAATCGAGTCAGTCTACTCTTAAAAAAGCTTCGAGTCTCACTCTCGACTGGCTTAAAATGCTCAATTTACACGAGAGGTTGAACCCTTTTAAATCTATTTGTCAATTGGGATTTGGGGGAGGCTGATAAGATCAAATGCTCTTTAACACTTGCGAAAAAACGGCCTATATCTCCTAAATGAAAAGGAATAAATCAAAGTTTTTGATGCACAGATAAAGATTTGCTACTTGTGTATTCAACTCATTAAGTGTAAACCTTGTAGAGGTGGACCTTTAAGTGATTGGCAGATTTGTAAAGTTGTGAGCATTGTAAGCTCAGCTGGAGATCAAATAAGATTGAGAGAGTAGTACCTACAATATATCATAAGGAGCAATTTTGATAGGATTTGGGCTGGGAAATTCGCAAATTTAATTTTGCACATTAACATTGGACCTACTTGGCTCATGCTTGAATATTGATTCGAATGAATGCATTTCAGGTTGGAAATGCTTCCAAATGTGCCTATAATATTCTGCAAAATGCACCCCTGCTGAAGTTCCCTCCGGCGAAGTTTTGGGGGTTAAAAATGCGTGCAAAACTTTAGAATCTCTTATGAGGGATTTTTCTATATAAATTTGAGGATTTCTTATGAGTTTTTTGCTATATTTGATCTAGATCATGTTCATAAAGGTTGAGAATCATCTGAGGAAAGTGAGAACACCCCAAGCTTTTTAAATTGGCAAGTTCAAACACCATCACCTTTGGAAGCCTCCCTCAACAATATGCAAATGATTGGCAAAAAAGAAAAAGTGGATCTATTAAGTGCAGATTTTACTATATTGTTGATCAAACCTCATTCTAGACTCATAGGTAGCTCTCATAAAAACTTAAGGGGTGAATGGGTGACTTTCTGAGGTTGAGGGTAAATTATGAATGTAAGGGCTGTGTTAGAAGCCTCCTGAGTTAAAGATGGAATGAGTGGGACGAGGATTTCAACATTTGAGAAGTTGAGGAGTTTAAGGGCGTGGATTTTATTGCATTACAATTACAAGTGTACCATCGAGGAGGAGGAGGTGGATGTGGAGGAGAATTTAGATCAAATCTGGATGTAGTTTGAATAAATACAGAGATATTTATAGGTAGTATTTGATTAATGAGGGATGACGAAGAGTTTCTTTTTTTCCCAGACTCTCTTTTGAACCAATCTTATTGAATCTCATTAAATCAAGCTCATTTTGATGCATTAGACTAATAGGTATAGGTATACAGAATCAATTATAAAAATGGACTCTGGATAAAAACCTTTGATTTCCTATATGATTATATCGGTATTGATTAAATTCATTTCAAATCATTCCAAGATTAGTCGGAATTTGTATCTTTCTACAAGGTCGCTTTAACATAGGAAATGTACAATTTATAGTAGATATATCAATGTTTTTTTTACATATGATTGACGCAATATAATATTTCCTGGCAAAATCAGGTTCATTAAAATTCAGGGGATCATATCGAATGATTTCTCATGAGGAATACCTTTAATTTAATTTTGCAAATATACATACCAGTATACTACAAGTATTAGGCATCGAAAAAATAGGAGATTTATGATTATCAGCAGTGAAATCTGAACTTGATTTCATGGGGGAAATTTGGGTGAATTCAATGAATTCAAAAGGAGAGATTTAATCATTTCAAAGGCAGGGCTAAATAGCCAAAAATGCCTTGAATTTTTAACCAAAATTGTGGAATTCGAGGGTTTTTTGGTAAGGATTTTTCTATTAAATAATAATATTCATTTCATTAATTTGTGTAAGAGCAAGTCCCATTTCCCAAGCCTTGGGAAGAATTAGAGAAATGTTCTAGATTTTAAATGGGATTTTGTGCATTTCTGGTTTGAAATTTAAATAGGAAGATTCCCAATGGCTAGACAAATTCACATTGAGCTACGTATTACTCGTATAATAGGTATTAGTAGTAGTACAATACATAGGATAGGTACTAGGACTAGATATTGAGGTTTGAGGGATGAGTAAAAAAGTAGAGCGAAATAAGAATCCGAGTGAATGCAAATTGGCAAATTGCAATGGCAAGTCTGATGCTTTTTTTTGGCGTCCCATTTCCACCCTTTTGATACTATAATCAGGATCAGTATACCTTTAAAAAAACAAGGATCCATTCAATTGTAATCCTAAAATCATCCCCATCCCATCTCTCTTTGAATGGAAATCCCCCAAATCAAAGTCAAATTCACTCTCCCCCGTCCATCAAACCTCGCCATCAGACTCCACCATCATCTACCTATCCATTCTTCCGAGGATGTCTAAACAATTCTAGATTTATTTGGGGCTCAATGAAATGACTACCCAAATAAATATGTAGATTTTAGGCCGGCATACAATATTATTCTCCTACATTGTATTAGAATAGGTACGAGTGCAAATGGGACCAGCTAAATTTCAGCACTTTTTAATTTGATTGAACTTGAAATCACGATCTGATTTAAATACTATTTTTTAAGGTTCGGAAAGTACCTTTTGGTTATCTCAGACCTGTCCTACCTGCCACAATTGGCTCGCATTTTGCATGAGAATTTATTGTAAATTCGTACTAGTATAATGTTAAGGTAGGATTTCATTTGGAACTAATTTGCCAAAAGAAACAATTCCTAATTTGCATAATTTGATATCCGAAACTTTGAATTTAGCACTACATTTATGAGGGCTATTTAAATTCATTCTCAAATGATCAACCCTTAAGCAAATCATTAATCAACACCCAATAAGACTGGATTTACAAGTTCTCCCAATCTCCCCCATGAATCAATTAATTAACCCTATTAAAAGTGCATTAAAAGGGTCACAAAAGCCTTGTTAATCGCAAATTAATTGAGAAAGTATTGTACTTTAAGCATGAAATTGAATTGTACTTGTCTTAAATTGCAGGCATAACCTAAATACAACATTGCTGAATGAAAGCGATCATCGCAAGTCAAAATTTGCAGTATTTGCCAATTTATTTGCACACAAAGCATGCAAAATACATAGGAAAAGTCTTAAAAGATAAAAAACCTGTTGCCCCAAATTCCCCCCTACTTTTTCCCAAAGAATCCTCAATAGTTTTAAAACAAATATCATTTCTAGCAATCCTTATTAAAATTGAAGCAGTTTCACCCATTGACACTCGAACTACTTGAGCCACCACCGGTTGCACCTTTATTTAATTGGAGCAAAAATAGGTACTTATCTCAGGAGGATCAGTTTTTATAATAGGAGTAGTTTGCCTTGATCCTAGGGACCTAGCTCAACCCTCTAATTACCTCCCCCCGACAAAATCATTAATTTTTTATCCAATTTAAATAAAAATTGGATTAAAAATTTAATATTTCAATTCTCAAAGCTTTTAAACACACTTTAAGCCATATGGGAAGCACAAAATTCACTTTCAACTCGTAAAAACTCGTTTAGGGTACTCTGTAACATTGTAAGATCATCCCCCATTGTTTGCAAGGACCGGAAGTGCAATGTTTATTGTTAAAATGTTTTAAAACTCCCTTTTACTTGTCATGTCTCATTCGTTAATCCAGCCTAGTACTCGTAATATACATTTAATGTACGACGCATTGTCTTAAATTGAGAATTGTACTATTTAGGACCTAAATAGTACACAAAGTACCTAAAATGATACTATTACGGCATTCTTACGTAGTTTTTGGATTATTTTTAAACAGCTTCGGATTTAGAAAGCCCCAAAATGACAATACTTGGACATTAGGGGCTCCCAAATTAGCCCTAGTGGAAAAGTTTGGAATACAATTGCGGATTTCACAAAAAAAAAGTTGACAAAAAATTAAAATACATTTATATACATTATTTGCGTATTTGCGAACTCCTCTCGTTCAATAGGGGCTTTTGCACCTGTATAAGAGTAAGTCGTGGGTGCATTGGCACAGGAAGGTGGACCTAGCAGGGGCTCCTCGAGAGTAAAGTCAACAACCAAGTCATGCAATGTGTACTTAGGATTAATATATGTAATATTGCGATTGACCAAAAAACTTTCGAGACTTTTCTCGACTCCCCGAGAGTTAATAAATGTAATAAATGAGACTCGGATGTCAGAAAAAGGGCTCTGAGGTATGAATTTATAAAATTAGGGCGTTTATATAATCCACGACCACCTCCTCCTCCTCCTACTACTCCCAAGAAGTCTCCACATGCATTTCGCAAATGGTCAAACCCCTTTAATCTTCAAACAATTCACTTTTAATGAATTTTACACGCGTTCCCCCATTGAAATCTGCTCGAACTCCTTCTAATGGACCTCGGAGCTCTCGTACTAATTTCATTTTTCATATTTGGAGGTTTTGAAATGCAATATGAGCTTCTAATATGTAATTAGCGAATTTAGGTATGTATTTAAAGTCAAGAAATATCTAAATTATCCTCTATATGGGTATTATTGGGCGAATAAACTTGTGCTTGGGTGGGTTTGGTTTAAGAACTCTTAGGATAATGATTCTAACATGCACATCCTCGAATATACTCGGAATAGGAGGTCTATTATGGACAGATCTATTCATATCTCAAGTGTGAATGACCGAAATTCCATTGAAAAGTGTTTGAATTTGGGGGGCTTATCGAATGGGGCAAAAATCTTTATCTCGAACTTAAAAAAGGGCTTTGTTCGAGGAGGAGGAGGAGTATTCGAGGTGGTAGAATTGCATTGGATGGTAATAGGAAGGTAGATGAAAGGGTTGAGATAATTATGTCAAGATTTGAGATGAATTGGAGAAGGTATTGCTTTTTTGCATCTCATCCAAAGCATTTCCCCCGATTATTTCCGCTTTATTTGCGAATTTACAAATTCCTCGACTTGGAGTATACTCTTTCGAGTACTCCAAGTCATTAGAATATATAGAATCGCATTGAAAAATTTTTTAGATTGAAGTCGAGCGTCCTCAAGAGATATTTGGACTTTGTAGATGAGATTTGAAGCAAATATCTTTTGGTTTGAGAAAGGATTTCAAAGGAAAGTGAAGATCTCGCCAAATTCTACTGATAAAAAGGCACTTCCTATGCCACAATATCAGTATATGGCAAATTCTTTTGTTTTTAGGCTGACTGGGAAAGAATTGATGATTTAATTAAGCTCCAAATTTTTTGGCAAATTGAAATGTAATGGTAAACTGCATTAACTCCTTAAAAGAGAGTTGTGGAAGTTTGTGTAAAAACTGATCTCCATTCATCTCACGCCTACAGGAACTTGGGCATGTACATAGGTAGGTGAAATGACAAGAGGAGTACAAATTTCAATATTCATAAATTGCAATTGTTGCTCAAAGAGTGAGAAGAGGTCAAAAGAATACATGTAAATAAATTCCAAGTTTTATGAGTGGGCAGATCAGATTTTGACTTGAAGTAAATAAGTTTTAATTACTCTCTGAGGAGGCTGAGGAGGTTGTACTTTTGCATTATTTATGGACTTGCAAAAATTCGCTTTCTTTTAAGCTTCTACTAAGATCAGAGTTTGCAATATTTGCCATTTGAAGCAGTCTGAATATTCATGGAATGTTAATTAAATATAATTATTGCCGATTTGGAATTTTAAATGAAGTTTAAGCATAGGGATTTGACTTGAGAAAGTTGAGCAATGATGCTTAAAGCTCGTATAAGTCAATGGTATTATTTATCTGGCTCGAGGAGAGCAATTGTCAAAAATTACAAAAATTATTGAAATGATCCTCCCCCTTGAAGGATGATGCCGGGGACGGTTGCGTAAATATTGGTAAATCTGGGCTAATTTATTTCGCAATTAAATAAAGCAGTTTAAGGATTGGGGTAATATGCTTAAGCCAATGCCTTAAAGCATTTGGGCGTTCTTAATTTCAATATTGAAGTTCCAATTAATTAAATTTGCTCCTAATTTCCGATTATTTAATAATATTAATAGATAGAGAGTGGGTTACCTTTTGAGTAACCTTTTGAGTAACTTTTTGAGTAACTTCCTTCCTGGCTTCAAATGTGGTTTGCCTTTGAATTCTTCGACTTTTGTATGAGGAGGGTGGTTCGAGGCGATACACTTTGCACGAGAGTCGGCGATAGAATGGTCTTGGGACTGGTCTGGCTTTTGAATTCCTATTGAAATTGAATGGGATAAATAAAAGTAGAAGGGCTATACCTGAAAGTAGAAGGTTCCCCCAATGTGCTCATGTTATAAAAGTGCATGTACGATATATGTAGACCTATATACCTTAGGATTAGAGGCAAATGCTTTTTTGGAGTGCTTGAATAGCACACGATCAACTCATTTTATATGAGAGAATATGCATTTGAATCACATTGTTTGTACGCCTTTAAAAATGGGGATTTGTAGAAGATTTATTCAAGATTCATGTGAATTTTTGACGAGTTTAAAGTAGTTTTTAGTGCATATACGAGTACTTGTATTTAAAGCTAATTTGTAGATTGACCATATGCAAAAAAAGAGCTCGAATTCGGATGAAATATGGGTAATTTACTAACGAGGTTGGTTCATTAATGCACATCTTCCAGGAAAAAAATTAGCCTGGAAGTTAATACATATATTGAGTGTATCTTCATATGAGAACATTTGCAAGCATATGCAAAATTAGGATTTCTAATGCTAAAACATATGCCAAGCAGGCAATGATATCTGCAATTGTGTATATAGGCTTGGCTCTTAAGCTTTGTCTGCCTCACAAAAAAGGGGTAAATTTGTCCAAAAATGCTCTGGGCATTGTAAGATCGGCCCTTTTACTAATATTTATGGACCACAACTCCCTCCTGGCTATTTAGATATGAAAAGCAAGTTAATTTGAGTAGTATATACGATCCGAAGATGCAAGATTGTAAATAAGAATATGTGCACCTTAAAGCGTACTTTGTACATTTAAATTATTAGATTTAGTACATGGTATATTAGCCGAGAGTGCTACAAAGTGTTAGATGGAAGTCAAAAGATTGTAGAATTTTATCAGGATTATAATCAAGGATCTTCCATATACCTTAAGGGCAGGATGAGGTACACTTTCGTGGAATAT
Organism: Megalothorax incertus; assembly: GCA_036507255.1. Classification (NCBI taxonomy): domain Eukaryota; kingdom Metazoa; phylum Arthropoda; class Collembola; order Neelipleona; family Neelidae; genus Megalothorax; species Megalothorax incertus. The sequence continues at coordinate 8,420 of JAAZTK010000749.1, forward strand.
GATCGAAAGTTGAGATATATCCGTACTTTGTATATGAGATATTGAAGATAAGATTGTAAATTCACTATCTAGAGTCTAGAGACGTTAAAGGATAATATGTAGAGAGATTGAGAAGATTTAATTGCCAACATCCTCTATCCCAAAAGACATTTTCAATGTGTTTTAATACAAAAAACATCTTAATTGCAATTAGCTCGCCCTATCCTTCAACTTGATCTGTACTCGAAAGATTTATCACATGAATAATCATTTACCTAATAGTCTACGTGCGAAATACGAGTATCTACTACTAGAATAAAGGTACTACGAGATTTATACAAATAACAATTCTCACCCAATGCCATATTCTATTGAAATAGATCAATATTTTTGATCTAAATTAAATTTGCTCCCAATACTGATATATTATAATTAAAAATGCAAATTGAAACTGGTCAAATCTTTATTGAAATTGGCTCGAGATTGATTTATTTGCAAAATGCGTATGCCTATACACTACTAGAATGTTCATATCACGAACTATGTTTAATTTATTCAAAATTCCTAATTATTAATCGTGAAAAAGCTCACCCTGAACTTAAAAAAACATTGATTTCCTTCAAAGAAGCTGCTTTTTTGCACCCACCAAGTCGAATACAACTTCTTCCTGTACTACAAGTACTACTACTCGTATATACTCAATTACTTTTCCTTTTACTATTAAAAAAGTACGAGTATTTACTCGCCAATTTGGATATAAGGGTGAAGGCCGACTCATAATCCATTTACCCATACGCATTTATCCCTTTGCGAACTAATTTTGCATTCATTTTTGCTATATTCCTTTTGATTCAATTCAAATAGTCCCATTTAATGCACAGTTAATTATATAGGTAGTCGAGATAATGATCAAAATAGCTGTAAATGGGGAGAATTTAATGCTTTATCTCGGAGGTAAATTATTAGTATTTACAGAGATAGGTAGTAATAATTTGTACAGGTATTTCCAATCTTTATTGATATATTAGCTGATATATTAGCTTGCACCTTAAGAATGTAATTGTAATTAGCTGAGATTCACGTATGAGAAAGACCTTCAAAGATAGCAATTTGCCAATTAGTAATGAAATAAATCAAAAAAATGCTTAAAAAGTGCTTCATTTTGTAGATTATAAATTCCCCCCAGGATTCTCTCGAGTATCTCATACATTTAGCATCATTTAACGTGAAGAATTGATGGAAAAAAACTAGTATTTTTTTAAGGTGGACCGGAAATTGATTTTAAAGATTTATTGCCCTCAAAAAATGGATTAATTCATGTCACATATATCATGTTTAGGAAATAGGTAGGAAGTAAATTATAATTCCAGGAATATCGGCTTTATTTAAGCATCAAGTAGTACTACAATAGTAGGTAGGAATTGGATTTATTAAACATCGGGGAACATCGGAAATTAGGTTGATGGATTCTTATGTGGCCCCTGGTCTGGGAGTACAATTAAAATTGGATTGAGGAGGAAGTGGAAGCTTTCTTTAATTTGACCTGTCCTCAATCTAGCTATTTTGGGACACCTGCACAATACTTTACAATACTTTTGAAGTCCTCTCAATTGGAACAGCCCCTTTGCTGTTGCATTTCATTCGGGGTTTGAATAATAAATGAGGGAAATGTGGCCATTCCAGAATAGTATAAGTATATTGAGGATGGGAAAGTTGAAATTATATATTATCGGTTGAATTAAATATTCATGTACCAAGTAGGTATAGTAGGTATACCTAAATATATTAAATACTGGTAATACGGATAGCAAAGCTGAAATATGAAATATATTTGTATTGCACCATATAATTAGCATAAGTATAATATTATATTGCAATATTTTGAAATTGAAATTATTTAATTATTTAATTATATATTAGTTCGGAATTAATTGGATTTTGAATATTGCCTTTTATATAAGAAAAGCAATTTAATATCGATTTATTTTAATAATTAATTTATAAATTATTTATTAAGACTCAATTTTATAGGCCTGTGCAGATACAATATAAATTAAGTTAATTTAAATAAATATTAATTGAAAGTTTCATAATCAAATTTTAATATTAATACATAGGTAGGTTCTAATAAGAGATTAGGATAGCTACATTAATTTATGAACAATTAGCAAATTAGTTTTTTATTCCACTCGATATACTCGTATTAGATATTCATATAATATTAAATATATCATATTAGGATTATATTTATTGATCAGATCTGTAAATATTAAATTTTAGAATAAAAGTCGATAATAATCGATGACTAGAAGAATACTTATTTATTGGGGGAATAATTTCTACCAAAAAAGAAATCTATTTGTAACCAATTAAATTAACCAAAATAGCTAAATAAAAAATAATGACACCTGACACGTTTTATGGGAATCCTATGTAATGATCGGGTAAATCTTTAAAACATCGAATAAGGGCAAATTAAATTGCTTAAAAATTAAAGGCAAAATTGGGGGAAACAGGGTCATTCTCATATCAATCATTAATTTTTTCATTTCAGTTGCATTATCTCGGTTGGGCTGCAGCAGATTGTACCTTAAAAATTTAATTTCTCTTCTTTTATATGAAATTCACACACATTGACATTGCAATCCATTAATATTATATGTGCATTCAAGTCTCACAAACACCAACATTTCTCTATAATATAATCCTTCAAGCAACACACATATTTTATTAGAAGAAAAAATGGAGCCTATTAAGAAATGATGCGAAAGTTGGATTCTTTCTTATTGACATCTAAAATTTAATAGGATATAGGATACTCCTAGATATCTGTAGTAATATAATAAAATGCATCGTTTCAGATGCATCCTCAAGTGCCCTCAAGCTAATAATATAGGTATTTTCACCTTAAAATCTCTAATACAGAAATTTTATTGGAAAAGATTTAATAAAATATTTAATGCATGCTTTTTTGAAGCATTATATTGATAGAGACTTTCAAAATTTAATTAATCCTGAGATTTAATTGTTTTAACAAAAGAAATATTGCGTGGAAGAAGGAGATGAGTGAATTAACGCATTAAAAACTTGAAATCTTAAAGTTGACCTAATATTAATACAATAAATCAGAGTTGAACAAGGATTGCATGCAGTTAAGAGGCGGGGTTTAGATAATTTATACAAAAAATTTGATGGGGGCCACGCATACTATACTTTAACCTATTTAAATAAGTGTACAATTTAATCTGTTTTTTTTTTGTTTAATTTTAATTAACTTTTTACAAGTTTATGATTTAAAATTATTGAGGAGAAAGGGAAGGGTTAGGAGGAAGGTGAGGGAGAGTAGATTTGCTTTTTCCATTGAAGATCCTCCCTTTTTGCCACCGGAAGGAGTTGTCCCATTCCCCCCGGGTGCAGGGGTTGAACTCATAGTTTTATTTCCCATTCCGTCGGTTAATTTTGCAGATTCGGGTTCTAAAAATAGAAATAAACACATATTTAATTCACTTTCTTATGGAGCATTTAGGAATCTAAATAAATATATCGTAGCACTCGATCCTCTTCTCATGTTTCAAAAATCAGATTAGTTGCAATATAAAAGAAATAATTATTAGCTGCAAGATAGCCCCCTATTCTAGGCAAATATTTACATTTCACTTCTATATTTCAGGCATTATTGCAATCTCATGCCCTGCGAATAGAAATAGATATATTTCCTATGAATTAGAAATCAGAAGGAATGAAGCGTGAGAAACTACTTAAGTTTTGCATTTGTATCGCAATACGAGTACAGGGAAGAGATGCAACTGCAATATCCTAATAATATATTTCCAAAATAGGACAAATTGCAAGCTTTTAAATATAGACTAAAGACTTTCCCTATTGAATTAGGGCTGGGATCAGAATCTGGATCAGATTGAAAATCCCGAAGCTTTTCCAATCCGACTTTGGATTCGAAAAATTTCGGATCCGAAACTATTGTATTGAAATGGGATGGGTTTGAATGTTAAAATTAGGACATCCATCCAAACAGATTCATCCCAACAATCCCACCGATTTCAGTGCCCCATCCGATCCAATTGGGATCGGATTGAAACTGATTCGAATCCAATCCTCGCGTTCGGATCCATCGGATTGAATCATCCCCTTAATCCCAATCCGAACTCCGGATCCCAGTTCAATCCGAGTTCGGATCGGATTGGGGGAATTAAGCTTCGGATCCCAGCCCTAGAAATATCCATCCCTATTCTGATATAATATATATATGGCCTATATTTGCTCTAATATATCCGTATAGGTAGTTAAATGGTAAATCTTACTCTTCTCTGAAGAGACTGGTCCAATATGAGCATAGGCGACTTTCTCATCAACCTGGAGTGCCTTTCCCTCTCTCGCCGACGGCATTTCCTCATTACTTGTCGAGTTACCCTCCGTTTTATTGACCATTTCAACAACAGGAGCCGTTGTTGAAGTACTTGTTGTACTCGGGGTCGTTGTCGGTGCTTTCATTGTTGTCGTAGGGGCTTTAGTAGTGGGTTTAGGGGTAGGCTTCGGAGCAGCAGGCTTGGGTTTTGGCTTCGGAGGAGCTGCCTTTGGCTTTGGTTTCGGCTTCATTGTTGTCGGTGGGGGTGCTGCTGAGGAAGCCTCATGTTCACAACCCGGCTCATGGTCATGGTCCTCTTCCGGTCGAGATGCGGGTAGTGCCAAAGTCTCAAATACAACCAACAATAGGCAAATACTCAATCCGAATAGGGATAACTTCATTTTGGGATTTTTTCGGGGGTAATTTTAGAAAAACGGGACACCTTTCCGAATGGTGAGCTACGGGTAGACTGAAACCTCAAAGGAGAGGTCAGACTTGATAAAAAAGGAGTTAATTGATTGAATTTAATTAGCCTGAGCTGACCACGGAGGAGGAGGAAGACTCGGAGGTTGTTGAAGAGCTTGTGAAATGGATTTAAAAAGAGACTCTCGGAGGAAGAGTGAAGGTTGACCCTGAGGAATATAAAATCTAATTTAAATTGGGTTGAAAACAGGGTTAGAATGGCCTAGTGGTATATAGATGGGTGATCTTGAAGGAGGAACTCTTTAAAAATTAATACTTTCTTTGGAGGATTCGAGAGTTTTAAGTGTGCTCAATCATTTAGCGAAGAATGCAAATTTTTAGTGAACATTTTGCATTTAAATGCTCCAATTTGAGCATTTGAATAAATACCCGAGTTCAAAGGAGAAGAAAAACATTTTTAATTAGTACTAAATTCATTAGGATTTAAGATTTAAAGGAAATCAGTGAATATGAGTTTCATATTTCATAGGTATTTGTTCGAATGATTGATCTTGTGCGGAAATATGCGGTTTAAACCCATTGGAAATACATATTCTTAATTCTAATTAGGTAAATTTTGAAAGTTATTTTAAATTAGATGTTAATTTGATTTGAGAGAGTTAAATTGATCGCTTCCTGAATAGGAATATTAGCATTAATGGGCATAAGCTGTATTATAGGTAAAAAAGGTTCATTAAAACTGTTCTGTATAAAACTATCATTCATTCACCCATTGAAGTACTATTATATATTTCATATTTACAGAGTATATTGGTCTGTAGGTTAATTTATAGCATTTATTGGTTTAAAATCTAGGAAGAGTTGCTCATTAAGATCCTTGATGAATCTATAAGATAATAAGATTATCATTGAGCATCATTGATTATCTGTATTCTGTATAAGGAATATGTATATTTATCATTAGGCTTATGAGCTAGGATTACTGGCATCAGGCGCTCATATCTAAATGATTGATTAATGATTATCGATAATAAATAGTGCTAATTAAGGGGGTAAGCAAAAGTGTCAATAAGGAAGACCTTGGACTTTTCCTACCTAAGACTTGGCTAAGCTGGTTGGATTTAACTAACCATATCTTATACTATTACTAACATTTGATCATTTGTATTCAATAGTCCATGCATAAATGATTATAAATTCCAAATATCAAACTTTAACAAATATTAGTTCATATATATTTTATTCTAGGATCAATTCCGAGGGGAAGAAATGGACTGAAAGTCCTTTAAATTTGCAATATAAAAAATATAAGTAAATAATTTATTTGGCGCCTATTTTTAACAAATTCAGTTCAAACCTTAAAGTAAACCAGAATTTGTAATAGTTCTGTGAGCTTAAATGGATCTCAAATAGTTAAGATATTAATGGAATATTAATGAGGGAATTTCGTTCAGATTGTCGGGAATAAAGGGTTAAATAATAGAGATTTCAGGATCATTCCTTCAGATTAAATTTAATTATTCTGCTGCCTCTTTTTGTATTGTAACTACATTTCCCTATTGTAATTGGTATAAACTCCTTCATACATATGTACAATTAGTGCATATGAATTGACCCTTTTATTTCATGCGCTTTTTGCTTCATAAATCATTTAATTCTTCATTATCTCATTATTTTTGGTTACTATCTTAATCAGAATTCTTTCCTCTACCAGATTCATTAATTATTTTTATCATAAGTCCTAATTAGCTAAATTTAGGCGGGATTTTTCAAACCCCTTTAGGTCTGTTATTGCCCTTTTTGAAATGTCTCCGAAAGGTCACGGTCAACAGAGGTCAATCGTCCTGAAACCATGCCAAACGAACGGGGCAAGCCCCGTGGATCAGATACAGGTCAAAAAAGTAGATGCCGTGAGGTCATGGGGTCAAAGGAGCCTTTGGAGTCGGACCGACTCGGGTTTTTGTCAATTTTTGATGAAAAATGCCATTTTCCAACTTTGACCCTTGACCTCAATAATATCGGAAATGTCTTGATACTGACCAGGAAAGAAGTCTAGATCATGATTCCGGTGGGTTTTGACCTCCCACTTCACGTGGGAGGTCAAAATTGAATACAAATTTTGAGAAATGGGGGGAGTCATTTCAAAAATGTCTCCCGCGATGCGCTCTCGCGCACATAGCGCCTGAACGGATGAAAATCGAAATATAAAACTATTGCAAAATTTGTTCCCTAGAATGTCAGCTATCCAATACTTTTTGAAATTTTTGCAATACAATAAACCGGAAGTGAGATATTTAATGTTAAACAAGGGTCAATTCATATGCTCTAATTGTAGTAAATGATTGATATTTGCCATTTAATTGTAATTGAATAAAATCTTCAGTTATAAAAAAATATGATTTTTCAATATATAATATTCAAAATCACTTTATTACGCTTTGACAGAATTCTCGATTAAAATATAAATTGTTTTGTCCGTACTCTTTTAACACGTATTTTTAAGTTTAATTAATTCTAATATTTTAAAATTATTCCCTAAATCTAAATATATTTAATTTATAATTTTACACAGATTTGTTGCAAGAGAGATACAATGTAAAAATTATTTTTAAAATTATGGAATATTTAAAAAATTAATTACTGGAATATAATACTCTGGGATAAAATTTAATTCTTTTTAAAAATAAAAATAAATCGAAATTAATTTAATTTAAATTAAGGGGGAGGAATGTCGACTAGAGTTTTTATTTCGAGGTGGAACACAGACTTATTTTTGGCACACCTTACTTTGTGATTTAGTAAAAAAGGTCGCCATCCTCAAGATTAAAATGGGGGATTTAAATTAATTAAAAAATTAGGATAGAATAGAAGATTTAATATAAAAATTAAAATATAATTTGAGCACATGAATATACTCTAACCTAGATTATGATTTAAGTTTTTAAGAATGTACAATTTCATTTACAAATATTTACAATTAATTATATATTAACTAGATAAATATTTGAATTTTTAATTGGAATATTACACTAATTTAATTTATTTTAATTTATACCATTGTAATATTTCTTTTTTTAGAATTTACACTAGTTAAGGAGCCTCGAAGGCCATCGTGATGGGTCGTAGGATTTGAATAAGGGTATTGGTTAACATATTGGGCTCGGGGTGGTGGTAGGTTATAAGGGAGTTGACCCGTATAAGAATCAAATGTTCGATAATTCTCATCCGAGCAGGAATCAAATTCTGTGCCACCCTTCATGGACTTGAGGGTAGGGTCAGAAGAGCATGACTCATAATCCGTGGGGATACCCCTCCTCGGTTGTCCAGCCTGGACATGTTGAGGATGGTACATTTGAGCAGGATGACCTGGCTGACCCGCCCCATCACCCAAAGAGCGGTAACTCCGGGTTGAGGATCCTGGAGAAATGTCATGTCCTCCAAAATTTGTAGAGGCAGTCGATGAGACTGTATTTGTATCTGCTTTGACATAGCTAAAATTCCCTACTTGTCCACCATGGACTGGGGGTGGTGGTCCATGACCAGGATGATGTTGACCTCCGTAGATGCTTTGGCGTTTTTCATGTTCGGAAAGGAGCTCGGAGGCTGACCAATGAATTGGCGCTTTTACATCAGAGATTGTTGAGATCTGGACGATTTAAAAATTAATTATTTAAAGGAACATATTCAAATAAATGCGAATTTACCTTTACCTTTGTCTCGGTTGAACCCATCCCCTTTTGGCCCTTTCTTCGACAGCATATGACAATCATAACAATGACCGCGACGAGGACAAAGAATGCAATCACACCGACTACGATCAGAGCTGGAGGAAATGAATATAGTAAAAAAATTAGGTCATATTTTGCTTAAGGCTGGAAACAAACTTTTTCAAACTTACCAATTTCTCCTGATGTCAACTTTTCTTTCCCAGATGCACCCGAGAGTAGCTCGGGGCCTGTCCCATTCAGATTCTCATCAGGTCTTTGGAGTTTGATCTGAATTAAATTTGAGGGCTTCCCTCCCTTGCCAAAAGAGTCAACTCCAGCCACTTGGATGTAATAGAGAGCAAAGTCCTTAAATGTAGTGTTAATGAAAGCCCTCTGTCCTGAGGGGACACCAACGGTTGAGATCTCCTCCTTGAATAGGAGTCCTTCCTTTCCTTTGCTTGAAAAAACTTGGTATTTTCGGACTGGAAGGAGCCCTTGATCAAAATCCTCTCCAGGAGCTGTAAATTCCATCAAAACTGTCGTCCCATTCTCAATCCCAATCACTTTGAGGTCACCAATCCTTGATGGAATATAAAAGTCAGAGCCTGAAATCAAAAAAGTCAAATTAAATATATTCAAATGGAAATTTCAAATAATAATATTAGGGCTGGGATCCGAAGCTTAATTTCCCCCAATCCGATCCAAACTCGGATTGAACTGGGATCCGTAAGTTCGGATTGGGATTAAGGGGGAGGATTCAATCCGATGGATCCGAACGCGACGATTGGATTCGAATCTATTTCAATCCGATCCCAAGTG